>PVLA01005398.1:0-147703 GCA_004027455.1 Hydrochoerus hydrochaeris | reverse complement strand
GAGGAGCGCAGCGCAAGCAGGGCCTCACCTGTTCTCCAGGGTGCCCTGCAGGTCCAGGATAGCCCTTGTGTCCCTGTGGGGTGGGGTGGGGAGAAGGTCTTTGTCAGGCAGAGAAGACATGAGATGGCAGGGCCTGGTGCCCTGTCTGCCTGTTCAGTCATTACATTGGGGGTGCAGAGGGTGCTCAGAAAACACTCTCTGAGATGTGACAGCTGAGGGAGGGATGAAGGGTGCCTAAGCTTCCTCTCTGCTCCCAGCGATGTGCTGTGAGTGTCTGGGGTGTCCGTGAGCTCCCCAGGAGGGAGCCTCTGTGGTCCAGGGGTGCCGCATCCCAGCAGCTCCTTTAGGATCCATGGAGCCAGCCTGTCGACGGACAGTGGTCGGAGAAGGACCCCAGATGGGACGCTCTCAGCCACCATGAGCGGGAGAGGTTGGGACTCCCTGCCCTGTTGGGACTGTCCCTTCTCCAAGGCCGCAATCAGAAAAGATATCACATATACAACGGACAGAGACAAGTCTCCCTCCTTGCCTCTGTCCCCAGACCTGCACCAGGGATGAAGAGGACACCCAAATGTGTGGCTGACCAGGACTCTGGCGACACCCTAGGACCAACTTTGCTCCTTTGACCCGATGACCCAGCTATCAGGTGGGGTGTCTGGGGCCAGAGCGTGGAGCTGGGGGTGTGATGACAGGTGGCACCAGGAGGGCTGTGGGGGAAGCCCAGACTCCAGACCTGCCAGCTTGAAGCTGCAGTGAAAACCAGGCAGACAGGGCTCCCCTGGGCCCGTCCCCGGGAGCCCTGGGCCGGGTTTAGACATGATCGCTCACTGGAGGTGCCACTCTGGGTGGGCCGCTGCCCCACTCTGGGTCATACAGATGGAGGCCTTAGAATTCCTAGTGCTTTTCACCTCTGATTTGGAATGCAAGAGTTTTAAGAATGCCAGCATCTAGAATGCACATACCAGGCTCAAGATCAAGAGTAGAATATGTGTGGGAATGCACACCCCCACACGACACATGTACCCCACACCCCCCGAAGACCCCGCTGCATATGGCTGCTGAGTGGGGATCACACGGGGAGTATGTGACTTCTTCCAGCCCTGCAAAGTCACAGGGGGCTGAGGTGAGGGTGGGGGCACCTTCATCTCAGGGGAAAGAGTCGGGCAGAGAGACTCACTCAGGGCCTCTCCTCCCCTGACCTCCCCCGGCATGCACACGCCCCTCCCCCACTGCCAAGAAGCGGCGCTGTTGATTATAAACAGCAGACCTGCCTGACCCAAGCTCTGAGGAGTTTACAAGCATTCCTTCCGCACCTCCTCACAAGTCCCACTGCATCTCCCACCCAGCCGCCTGCCTGCGAGGCGTGCAGTGTGCGTGTGGGCTGGAACTCCTCCCCACAGGCAAATGGGCACCAGGCTCAGCCAGCGAGGGGACCAGATCTCTGCCTCAAACAGATCTGGAGTCCAGTGCAGCTCTGCTCACTGGCTGGCTGTGTGGTGTGGAACCTCCTCTTTACCACCTTAATGGTCAAATAGGTACATGAGGGTTGCTACTTTCATTCAACTGTTTTAGGCCCGGAAGAACAAGACAGACAGCACCCTGCCTTAATGGGGTCTGCATTCTTATTAAGGAACTATAAAAATAAAATAAGTGTGAAAGGTAAGGTCGGGCGGGGGCAGGTGAAGGTTGGTAAGGGACCTACAGTTTCAGTTTTGCAAGGGGAAGAACTCTGGAGACCTGTTACACAACACTGAATGTACTTAACACTTCTAAACTACACTCAAATGTATACGGTGTATGTATATTTTTGCCATCATAAAAATAAAATTAAGATGAAAGACCTAACATCAATTAGTGATCAGAGGTACAAAGAAAAGTAAAGTTAGCGGGCAGAGTGGCCATGCTGGGAAAGGGAGGTGGTGACTGCAGGGAAGGTGGCCAGGGAAGATTGCCCTGAGCAGATGAATGAGGTAACAGAGGCGAAACAGGGCTCATTCTCTAGGGAAAGGTGTTCTGGGTAGAGGAAACAGCAAGTGCAAAGGCCCTGGGGCTGGAATGTTCCCAATGAGCTCAACCAAGTACAAGGGAGCCTAAACACCTGGAGCAGAGCAAATGAGGGTGGTCAGAGGGGCAGGAGATGAAGGCACACATGACAGGAGGTCCAGGAGGGCTCTGAGCAAGGGACACAGCACACACATGGTCAGCCCTATTGTCATTTTCCACCCTTTCCCAGGAACATGCTGAGCCAAGCTGCTCACTCTTGGCCATGGGATCATGGACTAACAGAGGCGAGGACCTGGGAGACCAGAAAAGACATGTCCAGCAGCCCAGCCATCACCAGCTCCTGCAGCTTCCTCCACAACCACCAGGCAACCTTCCCAAAGCCAGCTCTAGTGCCTCCCCCTAAAAAGGAAGCAGAGGCATCTCCTGTGAAGTCTAGACCAATAGCCCTTGGCTCAGGGATGGGCTGTGGTGACGGACACAAGTGGCTTCAGGGAAACGCACTGCCTTAGACAATGTAGCAAAGCCTTAGACAATCAGCTCCCCGGCTCCTCCCATCACCTCTCAGAGGTGAGGAATCACCATGCACATTTAATCACCTCTCAGAGGTGAGGAATCACCATGCACATTTAATCACCTCTCAGAGGTGAGGAATCACCATGCACATTTAATCACCTCTCAGAGGTGAGGAATCACCATGCACATTTAATCACCTCTCAGAGGTGAGGAATCACCATGCACATTTAATCACCTCCCATGCACATTTAATCACCTCTCAGAGGTGAGGAATCACCATGCATATTTACCAGACAAGGAAACCGAGGCTCGGAGAGGGAAAGAGACTTTCCTGAAGCCACGCAGCACTGGGATTGTGGCTCAGTCCCAGCATCCTTAAGTGCCAAATCACTGAGGGCCAAGTCCTGCCTGGAAGAGCCACAGGGCCACCCCGGAAAAGATCCCCTTAAAGATGCCACAAGGGACAGAAACTCTCAGATCACTGCAGTATACATGGGGCAGAGGTCAGGCATGAAGCCTTGAAATATGGGAGCTGGAAGTGACCTAACACGCTGAGAGCTCCCTTGTCCACTGGGCACATAAAGCAGCAGAAGCTGGGAGGAAAACAGAGGTTAGCCCAGGGTTATTCAGGAAGTTATGGCTGAGCCTAAACTGGTCCCCAGGATGCTTGACCCAAGTGCACTTTGTTAGAAACCCTCATTCAAGGGGCTTGAACACGGCCAGGAACCCCGCCTTTTTCCTGGTTTCCAGGAACCGGCCTAGACTGAGTGTACTCAAGGTGCGAGGTGGCAGAGTGGAGGTGCTGTGTTCCCAGAAGCACCCAGCGGTGTTTACCGAGCTGGGCAGACAAACAGCTTTAAATGACAGGTCCCTGGGTTCACAGCGGGCCATGCCATCATCTTCTCCAGGGCCTCGGCAATTATGGGGCAGCACTGACAGCAAGGCGGACCCAGGGGCAGTGATTTCCCAGTGGTGACAGGTGCCCTGTGGGTGCAATGAGGTGGGCAGCGTTACAGGAGAGCTCCGGGGACCTGAGGGACTGCACTGGGCCGCTGGCTGCCCAGCCAACGGGTCTCCACAGAACCGTGTTTATAATACAGCTCCGACTCTTATTTTGGTTTGGGAGCCAGATTAATCATTGCTTACAATGCACAGGGAGAAACCAGACATCACCTCACTGTTGCTGTAGACAGGCTCCCCGGCTGGCAGGGGTGCTATTTGGGCTTTGGGCAGGGAGGAAGGGAGGGGGTCCTGTCCTTGCCTGAGGGTCCAGAGCTCAGCTATTTATCCAGCCCCAGCTCACCCGGTGCAAGGCCTCGGCTTCCCTCGAGCAAACTGGACCTTGCCAGTCTTGCTTAGCGCCCAGGAGCCTTCCCACCAAACTCACCTACCACCCCGGCCACCCAATGCCACCTGAGCAGTCAGCAGGGTAGCAGGTCAAAGAAGAAGAAACATGCCAGGCGGAAAATGGCTTGTTGAATGATACTGCTCATGACCCTGTACATCTCTGGAGCTTGGTTTCCAGAGCTGGCCTCTCAAAGAGAGCACTAAGCACATACCAATGAAGCGAAGGAAGGGAAGAATCCAAAGTTGCGAGGTGCAGGTGCACCCAGGGAGGCAGCACTGTAAACCAAGGCTGGGAGGGGACAGGAGAGAAGGACAGGAAGGATCCACTGAAGCCCAGAGCTGCCCAGGAGCAGGGGAGACTGGAGGAAGTTCTCCTTGGGGGCACTGCCACCCTCAGGAAGCACTGGCAGGTCCAAAGAAAGGCAAGGATCCTCTCAGGTAGCTACATCCTCCCCAAACACTCCCAGGTGACCCTCCCATTTTATCCTGGCTTCCCATGGACAATGGCCAACTCAGGTAGTGCAGGAGACCAAATGAGCCACAGCGGGAGAGAGGAGGTCAGACCAGGAAGAGAGCTCATGTGCCTCAAGTTAAGTATATGTCTCACTCCATTAGTCATGTCTCCCCAGGGCAATGCTTCAAGACTCTGAGGCTGTCAGAGATTTGGCATCAAAGATCCATTGGTGATGTCTGCCAGAGGCAGGGCAGGAGGAGTGGGAGGCTGAGCCTCACATAGAGATGGAGGGGGCATACGGTTCTGTCCTCCAGTACTTGCTCCAACAGAAGAAATGGGCCAAGGACACCAGTGAGTCACCCACCAGCTACAAAGTCCCAAAGAGGCTAAGATGGGACTACATCTCATTTCACCCCCATCTACCTCATGAGGCAAGTGAGGTCCAGGGATGGGAGCTGAGTCACCCACACACAGCCACAGAGGGGCAGAGCTGGGACTCCATCTGGGTCTGTCCAAGCCAAACCTCCAGGAGATTCTTGTTCACTTGGTGGGGCCTCTCTCTGCTAAGAGGCTGTTTCTGTCAGCCTTGAGTTGAGAAGAAGGGACTAAGGGTTGGAAGACCTGGGTTCAAATCCCAGGCCTGCGGCTGGTGACTCGTGGGAGGGGATGTCCATTAAGCCGGTGGCCCTCCCTCTCACCGCTGATAAGTCACCTGTCAGCTTCTACAGCTACTGATACATGTGCCCCTCCCAGCCCAGTATCCCCCGCTGGGGACCCAGTTCCCCTACTAGTCCTAATTCTCTACAGGGTTGGGAGCTGACACTGCAGTGATCCTTTGAGTTTCTCGATGACCATTCTGGTCACTTAGTATCAGGGTCCTCCCAGGAGCCAGAGCAGAGACACATATTTGCTCACTGCCTGGATGAATGAATGAATAAATAAGATCTGTTGAGACCTCAGTCTTTACAGCTATAAAATGGGTACAGTGCTGCCTAAGTGTGAGGAGGGACAACCACCCTTTTTGCCCCCTTGAATTGTTACCCTTCTTGCCACTGGAACACCCAACCTGGACTGCATTCCTCCTGCCCACTTCCATCTGCCAATATACCCTCCATTTTTACCAAGTTTCCTTCTATTCATCACCTCCCCTCCCAGGGTACAAGCTCTGTAAGGCGGGATCTCTGGCTGTGTGTGGCCCCATGCCTGGCACAGAGGAGGCATTTAATACATTCTCCCTGAATCAAAGAATGAATGGAGCCACCCTGCCCTGCCCTGGGAAGCAATGAGGAAGTGGACCCACATTTCAGCCCCCATGTCCCTTCTTCCCAGGGCTCCCAGAGACGATGCAGAAAGCCAAGCTGGAGTGTCCAAAGGATGTTTCTTCCTGCTCAGGGAGCTGGCTCCTCTCGGCTAGGGGCTGGCTGCCAGCTTCTCCTGACCCTAGGCAGGAGCTAGTACAAGTCTGTCTCCCCATCTCCCAGCTCCCCTGCGAAACTCCCATCCCAAGCAGAACATGGCCACTTGAGGAGCTGAGGCTGGAAAGAGCCTTTTCCTCTCATACCTCATCCATCAGAAAGTACTAGAGCCCAGAGGGGAGAGGGGCGTGTCTGAGCCAGGAGACAGCATGATTCCGGGCTCACAGGCAGCCACGCTTCCTGTCTGGGGCTGGCCTGAGACCCAAAGTACGGCTGCTCTGACCATGGAAGGTAGAGGAGAAGGGAATGGGGGTGCAGCGTGGGCCTTCAAGTCCTGCTGTGCCCTGGGAACCTTGAAGCATGAACAGGACAGGCCCAGGAGAAACCATGGGTGTCCACATGAGAACCAAACAGTCCAGAGAGAGCAGCTGGAGCCACAGCTGGGAGCCGGGGGAAGCTCAGGAATGGCCCCGGGCTCATGTGTCCCCTGGACAACTCATGCACAGTGAGGGTTTCCTGCAAAAGGCAAAGGAACCCAAGCCTGCATGACTCCCCCCGGTGTCCCAAACACCTGCTCTGTGCAGCCCTGCACCAGGCTCAGCAGAGACCGCAATAGACCCGTGTGTCACTGTGTGTCACTGCTTAGCCAGTGAGGCTCAGGGCTGGCAATAGCCGAGCTGAGCTGGGCCAAGAGTCCCTGAGCATGTGGAGCTGATAGCCTGGAGACTGCATGTTCCAGAGGGCTTCCTGGAGGAGGTCCAATTAGAACAGGGTCTTGAAGGATGGGAGACACTGCTGAGGAAGCCAGAGGAAGGAGTAAGAGACCCCATCCAGGAAAATGGCAGATTTCCCCCTGACTGACCCCCAGCAGGGCTAAAGAGGGGAGGTAGCACAGCATCAGCCACACACAGAGAAGTCACTGTCTTGACCGACCCTCTCTTGACCTCTAGCACAGCAGCTGGGATGAGTGTCAGACTCAGAAGGTGACACATGTGCCCTAGGCCATGAAGGCAGGAGCAGAACACAGGTGCAACTGACCAGAGAGCCCCCTCCCTCATGCCCTCCAAGCCTGGCTCCTGGGTCACACAGCCCAGCCTGGCCCTGCTAGCTCTGTGGAGCTCCTTGCCACCTCCTTGCCACCTCCAGCACCCTGGAAAGCGGGAGACCTCCCCAGGAGTGGCCAAGCCCTAGGAGGAAGTACAGCAAACTAGGTGCCTTCTTGTCACATTAACCGCAGTGGGCACCGTGAGGACCAACTCCATATCAAGGTGCTCCCTTCTCCCAGAAGCACAATCCTCCAAATCTCACACATTTCCCACCAGTGTTCCTGGTTCCCGGGGAACCAGGCATGGGCCAGGAAGAACAGGCAGCCCACAGCGCTCCTGCCCCGAGACCCAGTATACTGGTGAGCCCAGAAGGCGAGGACGAGTATCAGAGGTGAGGCATACCTTTCGTCCTGGAGGTCCTGGATTCCCAGAGAGGCCAGGCAGGCCCATGTCACCCTGGAAGACACAGACAAGGCAGGTGAGGTGGCGACATTTGTTAAGTCCTAAGTGTGACCACGGTTGGCTGATTGTCTCCAAATACTCCTGGGGATTGTGGAGCCTCAGAGTGGACTCCAGGGGGCTTTGAGCTGAGGAAGGGAGCAGAGAGGTGAGCAGGGCACCTAGCCCAACTGCCTGGCTCTGCTGGATCTATTTGATGTACTGGGCCTCCAGGGGCAGAAGAGCCCAGAGCATGGGCTCTGAGGCTAAAACCATGGCTTCAAGCCACACCCAGGAAACATGTGCCTGCCTACCCATACCAGTCAGCTTTCCCCCCACATTCCTGAGACACCTCCCATGGCTGGCACAGGGGTCACCAGGCACGTCAGCATCTACCACCAGACCCGGAAGCAGGCCACACAGGAGGAGAGGAAGAGTGAAGCCTAGGCCCCTGTACTAATTCCATGCTACCACTTACTGATTGTGAGGGTTCCAGCAAACCCTCTTTCACATTCAGGGGGTCTGTTTGCTCATCTACAAGCAGAGTCCATGGGCCCTGGCTTATAAGGTTACAAGAAGGACCCAGGTGGGAATATATGTGAATATATGTGGACACTATCTGGGACCCAGGGCACCCAGGAGGTGTTTGCAGACTGAAAAAAAGTCAGCAGTGAGGATGTGAAGCAGTGTCCCACCCGTGTCCCAAGGACATTAGGAAGAACTCAGGCAGCCAGTCAACCAGGCACAGCAGGCTGCTTGAGAGGCTGCCCTGGCTGTCCAAGTGGCTCTTGGAACATGTCCAGAAGGAAGCCAGACAGCCATGCGCATTCATTTAGGTTATGTGTGAGTGAGGCCCAGGGTAACCTTGCTGAGCGCTCTAGGCCCTTCGATGCCCCACCCTCTATCCAGGCCTCCCGCTCGGTTCCCAAGGGGGTGCTTCAGGGATGGGGGGAGTCCTACAGCCCGAATGTCTTCTCTGCGGGCAAACTCTGTCTCGTGGCGCCTGGGATCGGGGGCCTCCAGATCAAGCCTGAGCCCTTCCCACCTCGAGAGATCCACACACCTGTCTCCTCAGATTAACTGGGGTGGGTAGGGGGTCTGCTGGAAGCTTCACGGGCTGCCAAGAAGCTTCTGGATGCCAGGGTCACTTAGCAGTAGGCCGGACAGGCACAGTTCACCACCACGTACCCAAGGGCAAACCGTGTCCTGCTTTAGTGGTTGTACCCCAGGATGAAAACACCAAGAATGGCCAAGGTTCCGTGTTGGGAAAGCCCAAAGGAATTCTGGGAAAAAACCAACCACTGTGACCTTCCCAGACTTGCCCTCCTCCTGCCTATCACTCATGGCCACAGCCATGTCAGCTCCCCGCAAGGTGGCAGTGTCACCATGGTCTACCTCCCCCTTCCCTCAACACTAGAGTCCCTGGAACCTACCTTTGCCCCATCGTGGGCCTGTCCTGGTGAGAGCCCCAGGTCCCCTTTCTGTCCCTGAAACAAAAACAATTCTCCTTTGGCCACCAAGTCACCTGGAGAGAATGTCTCCCCCACAGGCTCTGCTCAAAGCTCTGTGTCCCTGTGTCAGTGCCGTCCCATTCATCCTCCCGCTCACAACCCCCAGGGATGTTTTCTCTGATTCCATTACACCCCTGCTCCTGCATCTGCCGTGGCTCCCCAGTGACTGCAAAGTCCAAACTCCTCCTGCTAGTGTCCCAAATCCCACCATCTGGCCCCAGCCATCTGGTCCAAACCTTGCTCTCCTGCCACCAGCCAAGCGCACAGAGAGGGGCCCTGGGCTATATCACCACAGCACAGCACACTTCTCAGTCATGGCCTGCACATCCCCAGGGCAGACCCTGCTCAGCTGGCCGCCCACCTACAGAGCCAATCCCTGGCTGTCAGCCTGCTCTGCAGGACACAGCTCAATGTGTCCTTCCTGGCCAACTGCAGAGCTCCGGGCCACCATGCAGATGACCAGTCTGTCTGTGCCTCTTGCCAGGACCGGCTCTTGCCCATCTTCTGGAGCTCCAAGGGGGTTTCCGAGCAACGAGGCACACAGGTTCTTTTGCATTCTCCACAGAACTGATGCTCATCTCCTGCTTCCTGATCACCCAAGGTGCTGCGCCTACAGCCGCTGACACCCTTCAGCTCCCTCCATTCCCACGACAGCCAGAGGATGTAGGCTGGGGTTGGAGGCCAGGAAAGGGAACACTGGAGGTCCCAGGGGTGGGCACTGGCAAACCAAGACTAGCGCCCTGTGACACCAGACCTGTGTTCTAGGATGTCCTGGAAGCCAGTCAGTTAGAACAGTGAAGCGGGGAGAGACTGACAGGAAGCAAGCTCCTGGTGGACAGAGGTAAACACTCTTTGTGCCCAGCATTCAGAACAGTCCCCAGCACAAGGATCTTGACCCCTGAGAGCCTGGGGCACAGGAAAAGAGTCCCTAGAGTTCACCAGCTGCATTTCTTACAGGCCCAAAAAAAGGGGCTCCCGTGTTCACCCTGCATGTCACCAAACCCCCTTATTTCTTCAGGAAGCAGAGCTCTATAAAGTCCTCCTCCCTGACATCGCTCTCTTAGAGTTCCGAATCTCTGTCCCCTCTTCCCCTTAGGCCAGCTTCTTCCCATCCTTTCCTCAGCTGAGCCGAGTCCTGGGGTGCAGCCCTATTCCAGCCAGAGACTCAGAGAGGAGCCTCAGGCAGTGCACCCCCATCTCTGAGCTTGTTTCCTCACCTTTAACATGGGATACACATGAGTGCACTTGTGCATGAGCACACACACACTCACACACCCAGTAACCTCTGGGGTTGTCAGGCAAGAGGCCATTGGGATAATGGCCATAGCACAGAGGAAAGGTGGTTTGGCCAACTTTAATTCCTATTTGAGTTTTTTCCTCATCAGGACTCTGACCTCCCAAATCCTGACTCAGCCACTCTTTGCCAAAAGCTGGCGCCCTGGAAAGAGCCTCCTGGAGGGACAGGGATGGCCCCTTGCTGCTTCCTCACCGTGTGCAGACACTGCCGGTCACTCTCTGTGCACCAAGTCACTTGGCCCAGCAAAGGACATGGGTTCGCTTAGGTTCAGGGAAGCTGGGCACAGCCCGGGCTGACCCAGCGGATGAGAGGCTGAGTCCAGATCTACACAAGGGAAGGCCAAATGTTTCCCCCACATTCTTTCCCCTCCCCAGCACCTGCCCCAGGTCGAAGGCCAACTCTACCTGGGCCCCCCTGGTCACCTCTGCACAACCCACCCCTGATCTACCTGGCGCTGCAGTTGCCCTGAGGGCCACTCTCCACCCTCACTACTCACAAACCCAGCTCCACGCCTTTTATGTCCATGGTATAAGGCCAGGCCCAGGACTAGTGAGGATTCTCATGGCCAAAAAAGGATGGAGCTTCTCCTCAGCCGCCCTTGCCCACCTCACTCTGCAGCCGACAGAGAAACTGGCACAGAAAGCTTGCAAGGCTGGGTCTTTGTGCATCCTATTCTTTCATGTGATGGCAGAGAGGAAACTGAGACCCAAAGGAGTGACAGATTTGTTCCATGGCCCAACTTAGCTGGGGCATTTTAGTCCCTTTATCGATTTCTCTCTGTACCCTCAGCAGCCTGCACAGTGCTTAGAACATAGTCACTGCCTGACAACATTCAGGAGGACAGATACTTACTGAACACCTACTACACGCCAACTCTGGTGAAGAACACAGAGACTGCCACGATGAAGAGCAAACCACAGCTGCTGCCCCCGGGGAGCTCTGGCATGGGAGCCAGACAAGCCAGGAGGGACAACAGCCTTAGCATTTATTTCATGCGTTTCGAAGCCCTGCATGTATACTAACTCATTTCATCCTCCAAATCTACGAAGCAGCAACTATCGCGATTTCCATTTTACAGGAGAGGAAGCTGTGGCAGAGCAAAGATATGAGGTGTGACCAAATAAATACAGTGAAAGTTTAAACTTTTAAATATTTATAACAGTAGGACATATTGTCATTAACCGCCATCAAGGTCCTCTTCCTTGCTTAGAACACACTCAGCCAATCACCCTGGCCACCCTATGAAGCAGCTCTAGAAGTGCTCTTTCATGAGGATCTTAGCTGTGCCATGGTGGCTGTCCCAGTGTCTTACACAGGTTTAAAATGTTTATAGTGACACTAGGCAGCAGCATTCACCAATTTTTTAAAATCACACCTCATAAAGATACTGATGAAAGAGGACTTCCAGAACTGCTTCAGAAAATGTCAAAAGAAACGGGACGAGTGTGTTCAAAGCAAAAGGGTGTATTTTCAGAAGGATTCGTGGCAAGATTTCTTTTACTGTAGTAAATTTTTAAAATGTAAACATCAGCCACATATTTTGGTCCTCCCTTGTACGTCATGTGCCAAAGGTCAGACAATTAATGTGTGGGATTTAGACTCAGGCGGTCTGGTCACACTTCAGCAGAGCACAGAGAAAAACTACACACCAGTGATAGATGTAAGACAGGAGCCTGAGAGAGCTGCACCCAGAGGCAAATAAATCTTTGCAGGGAGTCACTGATGAGAGGAGGCTGGAGCGAGTCAAAGCGAAGCCACATAAATACATAGCTCAGGGGATGCGCAAGGTACTTCTGGTCAGGCAAGGGGCTGGAGAAGACTATATGCTTTCCTAGCAGGTCTCCTGCAAATGCCCCAGCGGGAGACAAAAGAATGTATAAGGTCTAACCAGCCATTTAGACTGGTGAGAGCAAAAATCTGGTCACCGGGCCTAGCTCTGCAGCCAATAAGATTTCAGTGTGACCTTGAGCAAGCCACTTTGGCAGGGAATGGTGGTCTATGCCTGGGCTAGGCAGTAGGTTCTTATGGAACTAGAAGACTATAGGAAGGCAAACCTAAACCTTACTGCTAAGAGCATTGTGAGAATGGGAAAAGTGCTCAGCATATCTCCTGCAGGTAGGGCTGGGACGTGACACGAGAGAAGGCTCCAAGGGGCTGAGTCCCGAGAGACACTGAGATGGAGGAGTACATCATGAAGGATGGGGGGGTTCTGGGCTGGAAGCTCTCTGTATAAGCTATCTCTGATCTCAAGTACACAACACAGGGTCTGGCCAGGCAAAGGCATCACAGAATAGCTCATGAATGAGCAAATGAGTGAATGGGCACCCAAGAGACAGCAGCAGGGGCCTGGGTCAGATCTGGCCCCATCCTGGGACTTTCTCTGAAGATTTCCACTACTGCTACTACTATTACACAAGTTTAGAAGTGCTGGCCAATGTACTAAAACAAGAAAAACAAATAAGAATGACTAACATTTGAGAAAAAGGAGACAAAAGTATGTCCTTTGCAAACAACATGAATGCCTGTCTAAAATATTCAGAACTAACTGAAATACTAGTAGAACTAATAAGCTACCTCAGTGAAGGTGATAGTCACAGATTAAACAGAAAAAGTACAAAAATACAAAAACCAAGAGTTTTCTTCAATAGCTGAGAGCCAGCCAGAAAATATAATAGAGGAGACTATTCCAATCATAACAGCAACAAAAACCAAAAATTTCTAAGTATAAACTTGAAAAGAAATGTGCAAGGATTATGCAATAAAAACTATAACAGTTTATCAAAAGATGTTTTCAAAACCTAACCAAAGGGGAAAACATGTTGTGCATGTGCATATGAAAACTTAATATTTTAAAGATGTTAGCCCTTCACAAATTAATATATATTTCATACAATGCTAGTAAAAATCCTTTTTTTAAAGGAAATTAAGATGGCTATAAAGTTGGCTGAACAAAAAAAAAAACAGCCGGAAATACTTTTAAAGGAAGAGCAGGGAGACATATAGTGCAGTAAATGTCACATAAAATAGTATTTTATGAACATACAAATATACAAATAGAGCAATGAAATATTATGCAATGGTCCAAAACAGACTCTGGCCTACCATACAACGATCAGTGGAAGAAAGGCTGTTTAATAAATGGTTAAAGATTAGGGTAAAGATAATGCTGGAGGCCACTTCATATTTCTCCCCCACTAAGATGAATTCCAGATGGTTTAAAAATTTTTAACAGCAAAAACGCCATTATGAAATGACTAGGAATAAAAGTGACTACCTGTCTGATCTTAAAATGGAAAAGACACTTTCAAGTAAAAAGACAAAGTAGGACCTGGGGTGTAGCCCAGTAGTAGAGCACGTATTTAGCATGCACAGGGCCTCGGATTCAATCTCCAGCACAAGGAAGCTAGGGAAGGAAGGAGGGAGGGAAGAAAAGGAAATCATAAATTTTGCCTACTGGTAGAGCCTCTCCAAATTAGATAACGTGTCATAAATCCCTAGTAAGTTAGTTATTAGTGTTAATATTTTTTATTAGTAGTAGTCATGTTTTTAGGACATGACATTTACATTCCTTGTCGGGAGTTGACACATGTTCATAACACACCTTAGCATCTTTATTCCTTTTTATGTGATCCCTTTTCCTTCTTTAAAAAAGTACTTCTGACTGTAAAAACTGTTATGAATACTCTTAGTAGGCAAACAACAAACTAGAAAATATTTGCAACATAGGAAATGTTTTAATAACCTTAATATATAAATATAAATAATTTTTACAGGCCAGTAGCAAATGACACCACCCCAACCTCCAACATAAACTAATTCACAAATGGCAAAAGGCAAATAAAAGTAGACTAAGAAAAAACTTCATCTCATAAATGAGCAGAGAGTGAAGTGAATAGTGAACTCACCTATCTTGCTGTGTATGTATGTATGCATCTATCTGTCTGTCTATCTATCTATCTATCTATCTATCTATCTATCTATCTATCTATTGTGGTGCTGGGGAATGAACCCAGGGTCTTCACACTAAACTATATCCTCATCCCTTATTTATTTATTTATTTTTTTTATTTTTTTATTTTTTTTTGAGACAGTGTTTCACTAAACTGCCCAGGCTGGGCTCAAACTTGGAATCCTCCTGCCTCAGCTGCCCAGCATTCTGGGATTGTAAGCATGTATTGTCATGCCTGGCTGGAAATAGAACTCTTTTCTCTTCTTTTCTTTTCTTTTCTTTTCTTTTCTTTTCTTTTCTTTTCTCTTCTTTCTTTCTTTTCCTTCCTTCCTTCCTTCCTTCCTTCCTTCCTTCCTTCCTTCCTTCCCCACTCTCCCTTCCCTCTTTTTTTCCTGGGCTCTGCACATTCCAGGTAGTGCTCTGCCATACGTTCCAAGACATTTTTAAAATTTTACTCTGAAATAAGATCTCACCAAGTTGCCCAGGCTGAGTTTGAACACAGTCCTCCTGCCTGAGCCTCCCGGAGTGCTGGGGTTAGAGCGACGCACCACCGTGCCCTGCTTGAATTGCTTTCTTTTAATAAATTCCTCTATGCTAACAGCAGCACAAAATGACGGAACCTTTCTGGAAGGCAGATATTAGTACAATTATAGCAGATGCTCACACCGCTTCTATGTTCAAGGCATGGGATATGTTCTCATACGTTTCCGTGTATATTCCTATGCATATATAGCGTGGCACACATACATACACATGGACACAGAGTTTAATCCTCAGAACAATCCTGAGGTGTGAGCCATGCTATGCTCATTTTACAGAAGCAGAAACTGACACCCTACACTGAGAGTTTAGTAACTTGACCAAGTCATACAGCCCGCAAGTGGGGGAGTCAGGATTCAAACTCAGGTGCACTGGCTACTGAGTCCATGCTAGCAACTCTATTTTTATGAATTTATCATAAAGATAGAATTAGGTATCCCAACATTTATATACAGTAATGTTCTTCAAGATAATACCCATACATTAGTAAAAGTTTGTTAAAAGGAAATTGGTTACAGGAAGCGTGGGGTATTGATGTTGGGAGAAAGACACACAGCAATTAATACACTTCTGGGAAGAAAAGTCAGCAACTGGAAACGCTCACAGCAACTGTTAAGTGCTGAAGGCCAGACTCTGCCTGGCCAGTGAAGCCACAGTCACACATGTGACACACACGATCAGGCACCCAAGAGCTGGAGGCTTAACAACTTGGGCCTCAACAGACAGGGTTCGCTATCAGACACTGGCTTCAGCATCTACTTGAAATGTGATGCTGGCCAAGTTACTTAGCCACTCTGGCCGTTTGTTTCGTCATTCATAAAATGGGGTCATAATATGTATCCTACAAAGTGCACGAAGCTGTCAGCCAGGACTACTCAAAGACATGGTGCCCAGCCGAGGAAGGGCCTCCTAATCTCGGTCATCTGAGGAAAGGGAAAGATAGGCCGGGCCTGAGGCCTAAGAACACCATGGGGTCAATCCTCTCCTTTCCCACGGCTTCGCCAGCAGCCACCTGCTCACGGAAGCTTCCGTCCTGCTTGTCTGCGCCCCAGGGCCACAGGAATCTGTCTACTCACTGCTGACGGAATGGGCCAAACAGCACCAGGGCATCTGGTTGCCCCAAAGTGGTCTCCCTGCCAACCCTGGCCATAGCTCTTCCTTTACACCACAGCCTTGCATTTCACCAAACCCCCCACCTTGGCAGCAGCCCCCCAGGGGGACAGTGCGACGATCCCCACAGGCCTGGGGCCCAGCCAGCTTCTCAGGCGGTCTAAGGGAACTTTGCAAACCTCCCTGGACAGTCTCACCTCTGCTGACATCTGTTCTGTCTTTTGACCGCTCCTTGGATAAAGTCCAGAACTCCCCTGGACCTGTGGTGCTTCCAGCATCCTCATGGAGCTGCCCACCACCATCCAAGGTCCAGTCTTCCCAGCCTCCAAGAAGGTGACGCTCACCTCCCAGGGCAGACCAAGCCGTATCTGGGGTAACCTGGGCAGCTCGCGCCCGTGGAGCCTAACCTCAGTGTGGCTCCACTTCTTGCTCGATCTGCTTTTCTATCTTGCTCACTGGCTCTGCAATCCTCAAGGGCAGGGGCACTGCCCCTCTGTGTCCTGCTGAACCTGGCGCCTGGCACAGGCTGACAGCTGACCATGACACCCACCTCGCCACAGCACTTCCCACGGACCAGCGCTGCACCACAGACACAGAAGGCACTCGCGGCCACTCCTCACGAGGCCCCGAAGTGCTGGCTATTGTTGCTACTCTCCTTTCTGGATGAGGAAACTGAGGCATGGAAATGTCAGATAATTTGCCTTCAGTCACAGAACTAGGAGGTGAAGAAGCTGGGACCTGAATTTGAGCCACTGGGCTCCAGTGTCTGCGCTTTCCCAGGGACTCCCTCCGGCGTCCCTGACCTCAGTTCCGGGAGGAAGCTGGCGCCCTCTTTTCACCAGATATGAGTGTGGCGCACATGGCTACAGCCCCTGGGCACCGCCCGCACTCTGAGGAGGCAGGTTGAGGGATGAAACCTGGGCTGAGCTTCTAAGGCTGTGGAGCCCCAAAGCTCCTGCCAAGGACCAACCAAGGATCCAACCCCTGGCAAGTGAGGCACCCGGGCATCGCACCTTGCCCTTGGCCTGCCACTCTTGGGAACCTCAAAGGGGAGAAGGCCCCTCATCTTTCTTCTCTTTCCTTCCATCACCTTCTTAGAGCACCTGTCTTGCCCACCCCGAGGCCAACGTGGGGATGTTCACTCCACAAGGTCACACCCTCTTCCTTGCACACTCACTCTCTCTGCAAGGCCTGGCCAGCCAGTGTAGGACTTGCATTAAGCCACTTGGCCCTTGCAGTCAACCTAGCAATGAATAACCTTAGATCTGGGGTCCTGTCCCTAAATCTGTGTCCACAAGTCTCCCTCCATGTGGTGGCAGGACTCATCTGCTGACAACAAGTCTCCATGCCCCACCCCCCACCAACAGCTGCTTTTCCAAATGGCAGGAGAAACAGCTGGAACCACCCCCCATCCTGTCCTACCCTAGTATCTTTGCTGGCAGGTCAGGAGTGACTAGCTGCAAGCCTGGAGCCTTGCAATGCTCCAGGGCGAGCAGGGCCAGCACAGGTCAGCACAGGTTGCAAGGAGGTTGGTGGGCATTGCTGTCACAGCAGCAGAGGTCAGCGAGGAGCACACAAGCCCAGCCCAGAGCAGCCAAGCAGGGCAAAGTCGCTGCTGTTCATCAGCATTTTGATGTACCTAAGGCCTGTGCAAAAGCAGAATAGGTTTCCAAAGGAGGCGCTCTCAGCACGAGGCCTGGAGAGCCAGGTTCCTGGCCGGGGTCTTAATCTGCCTGTCCTCCCTATCTGTCACTGAATGCAATACCCCCACACTCATCTCTCGGTCTTTGTGGGGGCTCAAATGCAACAAGCCCAGGAGTACATGCGCAGTGATGCACACAAGAGTAAAGGTGGCACTGCCCTTCTAAATCACCGGCATCCACCAGCTGCTGGGCACCAGATACCTGGGGCCTCCACCCCTGCCTTCCAAGGAGGGGCCCTGCCCTGTGTGGCCAGAGAATCACAGGTCTCTGGGTTCTGAGGCCAGCACCCCTGTGGCTGCATGCAAGGACCCAGCATGAAACAGTGGCACTTTATGCCCGTATACCCAGGGCTGCTCAGATGTGACCTCTGTCCACAGCCCTAAGCTGATGGCGCCAAGCTTAAAGAGCCAGGCTTGGAGGCTGATCAGCCACTCACTCTGCACAGCTCTGGACCTAACCGATAAAGGCTTTCCTTAAACTCTTGACATTTACAGTTGGATTAGAAAAAGAGTGACTTTGGCCCTGGGCCATACACTTTCAACAAGGGCACTGCCCTCTGACTTCTAGGACTTGGCATCCTCTTCCTAGCTACCTCTCCCATCTTTTTTCCCACCCTCTCTGAGCTCTGAGCTCCTCCATCTAGGCACTGCCAGGGACAGCGTGGTCCTCTGTCTGTTCCAGAAACACACTTGAGCTCTGTAGTCGGGGGTTCTCGCATCTCTGGAGTACCAGCTGCTAAGGTCTCACCAAGAGCAACCCAAGTTATTCCAAGAAGGCTCCCCCAGGGAAGCAGCATCTCTACCGGCTTCCCCAGACTCCATTTCTAGCTCAGAGTACCCCGGAATGTCTCTCCACCAATGAGCTCCACCTGGTTTCCAAACGCAACGGCATCTGTTCTTCTCCTGGGTCCTCCTCCTGGGTTAGTCACCCAGAATAACACCAGGGAGTCGCTGTCTCTCACCTCACATCCATCTGTCCTCCTCCCACAGCAGAAGCTGGCCCGGGGCCTCCCCTCTCCTCAGATCACCTTCACCTTGGCTTTGATCTCCTACCCATGGCATCCAGAGATCTCCCTAGAACGCAATCTTGGTGCATCTCAGGATCTCTCTAAAACATGATCTTTATGAGTCCCTCGCCAGCCCACAACCTGACAGGTCTCCAGAGGGTGCATCTTACAACCTGGTGACTTCATGTCCCTAATAGGACATTCAAGGCCCACCCTAGGCAGCAACAAATCGTCTTTTTTCCTACACCCTTTTGAGGGTTCCAGGGCCTAGCTGCCCTTCTCCCCCAGTCTCTTCCAACCAGGAGCCAAGCTCATGGCTCCTCTCTGTGCCTGAGACTCAGCACTAGAAGGGAGCAAGCTGAGTAAGCCTCCAGCCTGAATGGGACTCTTCCACCATGACCCTGAAGTTTCCCCACCAAGAAAGCACCCCAGATGTGGTCCCCCACCCCAGTACCTACTCCATGGCCACCTCTCCAAACCCCACAGCAATTACTCACTTTGGCACCAGGAGGGCCAGGCAGGCCTGGGTTTCCGTATGGCCCAGGAGGACCCTGAAGGGAGACAAAGAGAAGATGAGAGAAAAAGTGGGGTCACCCCACTTCGGACAACAATGCCTGCCACCTTCCTTCCGCCCAGTGCTGAGTGCCCATTCCCCAGGAGCAGCATCACAGTGTCCACACGATTGCTGGCATTCAGCCCACTTCTAGGAGGCCCTGGAAGCTGGCACTGGAGGAGTTTTCCCATGCTTTATCCCATGTCACCCTGTTACCCTACCGAGTTACACGCAAGCACTAGGCATAGGTGCCAGGAGTCAGTGCTACAAGATGAAGTCAGTATTCAACGAGGTTCACAACTGTCCCAGATTATCCAGCCACCAAGAGCCAGAGCTGGATCTTAGCCCAGATCCGTCAGAATGCAAGATCTCACCCCCAAACTTTACCCCTTCTCCACATCCTCTCAGCCCAGCCCCATCAACCTGTCCAGCTTTCTTGGGCTCAAACCATACTCAGCTCTTGGTTTTTCTCTAGCGTGCCTGGTACCTTCTCTCCTCGTCCCCGTGACCCATGCTACCCCTGGCCATTGGGCATTTCTTGCCCATCCATCCCTTTTGGCTGAAACCAGAACCCATCCTTTGAGGCCTGGCTCAAAGGCAACCTCTTCCAGGGAGCCTTCCCAGACTCCTCAGCCTAAAGCCATCTCTCCGTGCTGTGGATTCCAGTGGCCTTTGGTTGGAAGTTAAAAGCTTAGTCAAGAGTAGGACTTGGTCGCTTCTGAACAAAGGCCCCAATGTGTGATAAGAGCTTCCCATAGACTCCAGCAAACTCCAGAGACCACAGAACAACTGGTAAGACAGACACAAAGTGAGTGTCTTGGGCAAAGCAGAATGTGCTCAAGTGAGAATGGCTTCAAACCCAGTTTGCCCATGGTCCTTGAGTTTCCCAGGCCATGTCTACATCCCGAGACAGTTGGCTCCTGTCAGATCCACTTTCCCCAGCAAGAGTCCTGGCTACAGACATGGAGTCAATTACCAAACAGGAACAGTCTAGGGCAGTGGGGTAGGAAGGGGCGCTTGGAGGGGTTCACCGGCCCCTGACCCCACCATCCTCTGGATTTGGTCCTCGTCCCGGGCCCACTGGGCTCCTTGGTCTAACTGTGCGTGCACTGGCTTCCTCCCTCTCTGAGGCCAGCTCCCAGCTGCAGCCCGTCACATTCCAACCAAGGCACCTCCCTCTTCCTCCATGCCTGAGCAGGGACCTCCCCTCCTCTGAACACACAGGAAGCAACAGTGTCCAGCCTGCACTTGGCCTGGGGAATTTATAAGCGCCACGTGTGACTCTCCTTCTAAAATTATCAGCCATCCTGTGCCCTCCACCCCTCATGGGGTTGGAACTTGGATGGGTGAAGCTCGCAATCGTCACCAGCCTCAGTCTCCTGTAAATGATGGCAGCAAATGATCTCTGAGAAACCTCCTATGTCCCTCCTATGTCTACCCCGAGCTCAGGCGAGGTGGGGTAGGGTCCCCGATGCCCAGCTCCTCCAGGACAGCCAGGGGGTATGCAAGGTCAAGGGTGGATGCTTCTCAGTCATGCCCCCAGCAGCCCCACAGATAGTGCAGCTCTTGGCCTCCATCTGCGATCTGCGAAGCTGGGGCTTCCTCCTCCCTGCGCCCACTCCCCACCCTTCTCCAGCCACTGCCTTGCAAAGACAAGAGGCACATAGTTGACCTGGAGCCAAGCAGACCGATTCTATAAATGTTGCAGCTTGGAAAGGCAGGTGGGGGAGGGCGCAGGGATTCCCCCACATCTTTGCATAGCCTGGGGGAATGTATGGAGGTGTAAAGGGTCAGGCCACAGGTTTCTGGTGACCACAGGCAAAACCCTGCCCCTCCCTGAGCCCACGGCCACCATCTGTGCAGGGAGGCAGTGGGACTGTTGAAGCAGGCATTCTATTATCTTTGGAATTTTATGATCTATGGAATTTCCAGGCTAGAAACAGGATGGTGGGGGTGGGGCAGGCACAGAGCCTGGAAGCAGGTCAGGAGAGCCAAAAGGAACCTCGCGACAATCCTAGGTTTCATAAATGGGGAAACTGAGGCCTGGAGGAGATACTGCCTAAGATCACATGGCTTCCTGGTAGAAATGTTCCCAAATCCCATCTAGAAATCTCCTCCAACTATATGCCCACCACCAGGGCACTGCGCCAGTGACACAGACAAGGTCTGTCTCCCACTGGGAGACAGGGCTTGAAGAGAGAATTACTGCTATGCAGATGAGAAGGTGAGCTCTGGAGTCAGAGAGTATCAAGCAACAAACTTTCAGAGCCTCCATCGCCTTATTTATAACCTGGGAACCACTTTGGAAGCTACCCTTTGACCCTGAATGAATGAAAAAAAAAAAGCTACCCTTTGACCTGCCATGAATGAAAGAGGACTCGCTGAAGCAGACCTGCCCAGCAGAGGGGACAGTGGAGGGAAGTCAGGAAGGCCCTGAAGAGAACAAAAAGGACACACCAAGGGCGCCACCTCCCAAACCTGGCTTCTTCTTGGGCACATGCTGAAGCCCAGCTCAGGAAGATGGTCCTCAGGGGCTCCCTCCACACCACAAGTTGTAAGCATGATGCCCAGGACAGACACCCCACAAGACATCACTGTTATCCCAAGCCACATCTGTCCACAGAGCACCTCCCAGAGTCCTATTCTACCCCCCATGCACAAAACGGGAAATGGGTGCCGGCATCAGTCAGAGAAGGGCCTGAAGGCACACCACAAACGGGGACTTTGGGGCAGCAGTACCCAGGCACCAAGGAACACTTACCCGAGGCCCACGTGGGCCAGGAGGTCCAGGTAGCCCAGGAAGGCCAGGGGGACCCTGAATAGGAAGCAAAGTGACAGTGTCAGACAGTGCCAAGAGGCAGCAGAGAATAGCATCAACCAGTCATTCAACAATCCTGCCCATAACTCTGGGCAAGGAAAGCCCATGGCTAGAAGAAGGGTCTCCTGAGGTCTTGTCCTGAGGAATTCATGCTTGTTGAGGCTTTCAGGACTTTCACATGTAGCATCTGTTCTCTCCCAGTCTTTGAAGCTCTCATCTTTAATCACTCAGATAACTTACAGTGTCACCTCCTCCAGGAAGCCTTCCCTGCTCCCTCCTCCAACTCCTTTTCTCCCTAAAGACCATTCTATTATGGGAGTTATCTGCTCACTCATCTCTCCCAGCAGATCATGGTCTCCTCAAAGAAACCAATAAAGCATGAGTCATCTCTATCCCCAGGGCTCAGCCAAATGTTTAGTACAATAAAACAGCAAGGAACCTCAGAGCTCAGCCAAGTCCTCTCCAGAGCCAGAGCAGACAAGAGACTTGGCCAAGGTCACGCCATGCATCTTTGTACCATGAACAGGCAGCGTGGCACAGAAAGCGGAATCACAGGCTTCCAATCACCTGGGCCTGGCTTCACACCCTCACACGGCCACTTAGCAGCTGGGAGCAGTCCGTAATTGCTCCTTCGTGGGACTATTTCAAGGTGATAAGAGACAGCCAAGGTCCAGCACAGTGCCTGCTGGTCACCAGCACTCGGATGTTCTTTCTGCTCCCACCTTCACTGTGGCTCCCTGAGCACCTGCAAGCACGCCACAGGGTTCTCCCTGCATCCGCCCTTTCCTCACCCAGCCTCGTCTCCTTCCTCAGCAACTTCCCTGCTCAACAGCATTCAACGGCTCCCTACTTCCCACAAGAGAAAGGTTTGACCCTGGTGTGGGTGCGTCAGAAGCACCTGCCTGGCTTGTCTCTCCTCCCTTCACACAGGGAGGGAGGGAGGCAGCCGAGCAGACTGACTGAGCAGCAGGCTGACCTCTTCAAACCCTGAGCTGATCACAGCAGAGCTGGGGACTTGTGCAATCCCTTCGGCCGGTCTGAGACTCAGATGCTTCCCCTTTAAAACAGGTCTGACGACGATGACAGCTACTGTCCCTTCTACCCCAGGAGTAAATGAGGGTTAACTAAGTGCCTGATGAGATGCATTGAGCCCAAAGCCTTCCAAGGAAGCCAGGCTTTCGAGGATGTGTGAGGCCTGGGGAATTCATTTGTTTCAAATAACAGTCAATGAGATTCCAGGTTTCCTGCCCAGAGTTAAAATCAGCGTTGAAAACTCAGAACGCTTTGGCTGGTAATTAATCCGGATCTCATGCTGGGCAGCCTCGGCTCACAGAGCTGGCCTGTGAACACCACGTGTCTGCTCGTCCATAAATAAAGATCAGAGAGATCCAGACAGGCAGATAGGACACCGAGGCCCTGCCAGTCATTGGGCAAGAGCCCCAGGGGATGGACAAGGAGCTGTTGCGTGACCTCGGGAAAGTCCTGGCCACTTCTGATTATCTAGGCAGCTATGGTCAAACTGGAGGCAGCACATAAGGACAGGGCCTGGGTCCAGCCTGTGGGGTTGGGACTGGGGCCAGTCTACCTCCCTTCCTTTGCTCCTGCTTTGGTGACAGCAGCAGACTACAGGTAAGACAGGGGTCCTGGGCTCACATTAGACACCCTCACTCGCCAGCCGTGATTTGCCAAGCTACTTTCAGGTTCCAAACTTCCATTTCTCAAACTTCCATCTAATGAGGATAATGATAGCTCGTAGCTTCAGATAATCTATAAAATGTGCTAATCCTTCAGCCTGGCCAGCAAGTTAATGCTCAAAAACTGTTAGCTTTTTTGTTAGGGCAGCTCCCAGAATGTCCCCACTCTGAAGTTTGAGCCACCTCCTTTTGCATGTTTTGGGGAAATAGCAAAGGGTGTCCCTTCCTAGAAGGTCCTGCTTGGCTCACTCCTCACAGGGGGCCAGGAATTAATTAACTGAAAATGCTGGGGCCAAGACTACACCCTGCTGTGTGTGTAAAATGCTCTTTCAATGGATAAGAAACCAGAGAGAGGCTCAGAGAGGAAATGTGACTTGCCCAAGGCCACACGGCTAATAAAAGACTCAAACCTAGGACCACAGAACCCGTTCTGCTCCTATAGGAGGCTTCTCCAAGGACAAGCCAGGTATGTGTCACTAGGTGTGCGGCCTTGAGTAAGGCATTCCCCTCTGTGGCAGTCAGGGACATGAACACCCAGCACTTTGCCAGTACTGGCTTTTCCTGAGCTGTGGGGGCTGCAGTGGGGTTACCAGGTGGGAGAAAACTATCAGATCATCCTGTCTCATGGAGCAGGAGGTCAAAGCTCAGAGGGGTACAGGGAGGAACAATGTCCTTGGGGTGTGGCTCCCTGATGAGGCCAAAGCTGCAGAGGCCTGGACACTCCCTCTTGGCATTTCTTCTGCCCTAGAAACGGGGGTGTCCAGGCAGAAGTCTGAGCTCATCCCCCACATCTGCAGGAGCAGACTCGAGTGCCAGCCATTGCCTGGCCTGCTGATGTCAGCTCACGGCCGGATTCCTTGACAGGGCAGCCCAGGTCCCCCTGCGGGCCTGGCCCCACCAGCTGCTCAGCTCAGTCTCAGGCCTGACCTGACTCTACTCAGTGATGGCTTTGTTGGTGGTGGCAAGGGCGGGTACCCCATGCCCCCTCCTCTGGTCGGAGACCCTGTCTGTTCTGCAGTGGAAAAATGCTGCCGTTTCTTTCCAGGGCCTGAAGTCGGAGCGGGTGACTCCGGGATGATTCACGGGGCCAGGGTGGGATTTTCCACTCCATGCTGCAAACAACGGGGCCTCTGAGAGGGCCCAGAGCTGAGGGGCGGGAGCCAGGGAGCACGCCTGTTCTGGGGGAGGCCACAGAGGCCTGGGGTTGGGGCACATGCAAACACAGCCGTGGAAATGACCGAATTGCCACTCCAAGCTTCCCCCAAGGTCCTGGCCTCTCCTGGCCAGACTAGGGGGATCTTACCTCACAGAACAAGTCCACCCTTGCACTCCAATGTAGCAACCCACCTGCCAGGCCCTGCAGGAGGAAGGCAGTTCTGGCTGGCATCTTCCTGGCAGTCAGTAACCAGGAGGTGTTTTACAGGCCTGGCACTTTGGAGAGTTGGAGGTGTGGCTGGGACATGCTAGTTGCGGCCATATGACCCTAGACAATGACCTCTGGGCCTTTGCTCTGTTCCTATAACCTGAAGGGATTGGGGAAGCATTACAAAAGGCCATCCCATCCCCATCTGAGCTCACAATAATTCCAAGCACACCCCACAGGGCGCTGAGCATTTCAGTCTCTGTCCTAGTGAAGGAATTGCTGGACAGAGCTCCTCCATAGGAATCCAGCTCTAACTGGCCCTAAACAAGTTACTGCAGCTTCCTGTGTCTCTGGGCCTCAGTCTGTCCCACTGTGAAATGGGACTATCACACTCATCTTCTGAGAAGATACACTTGTGCGCACACTGCTTATTCTCCCTTTGTCCTGGATCCACTCTGGGCCCTGGGAACTGGTGACCTGAGCACACCACTACCCGCTCCCCCCCCCCAAGAAATTCCTTGCCCTTGGGCTTGGCTTTGGTGGGGGAGGGAAATGGAGATCCCAGCAAGAGAATGTGGCAGATAAGGAAGCACAGGATTCTCTCCTATACCTTCCCTGCTGTGCTCTACAGGGCCCCACCTGCAGCTGGAGATCCCAGCTCAAGGTTTTAGCCCTTGCTGCGCTCTGGTAACACCATTTTTGGCCCTGGAGCCTTCAGGGGTGGATGCAAGAACCATTTGTTTCCAGACTCCTGTGCTTCCCAAGGCCCTTGCTAGGTCCTCTGATGCCACTGCACCCCTGTCCATGGTTCTGGTGGGCATGACCCTGCCTGGAGCCCATGGCTCTAGCATGCAAACTTCTTGGTACAAAGCCGGGCTCCACAGGGACCTCGTTCTCCACGGTCCATATAATGCTGGTCTGAGGATCCAGCCCCAGTTTCTAACCAACCAAAGCAGGAGGGCCCTGGAGATACCAAGAGGCCCACCTTGGGGCAGGCTGTGGGCTAGGACTCCCAGGCAGCGTGAAAATGAAGACAGTCTGGAAGCTCACAGAGAAGCTCTGAATGCAGTGGCAGGAAGCGTGGGGACAGTCCCACCCCGAGCCCCTCATCCCTAGTTGGACTGCGGCAGGATGACACTCTTGTTCTTCTGTCTCCTAGTTCTCCCTGCTCCCCCGGCCCCACCTAGTCACAGCCACAGAAAGTCTCAAGGACACAGACCCAGTGCTGGCTGTGATACCGGCTCAGCTCACTGAATGCACACAACTCCAGAAAGGTAGATCATGCCCTACCTCTACTTCACAGGGGCAGAAACTGAGCTTCGGAGAGGTTAAGTGACTTGCCTGAGGTCACAGGGTACCCGGCCCCTGAAAGGCGCCCATCCACATTATTGTGAGGAATAAACATGAGCCAGGCATGGTAGCACATATCTGTAATCCCAGCACTCACTTCTGGAAGCTGAGGCAGGAAGATCCTGCCTGGAAAACTTAGCAGTTTGTCTCAAAATAAAAGAGAGGGGGAAAAAAAGGATGGCTGTGTAGCCCAGTGGAAACAGCCTGGGTTCAAACTCCAGCGTGGGGGGAAAAATGAATGAATGAATGAATGCATGCATGCATGAGGGAACGATTCCAAATCCAAAGCTCTCACGCCTTGCAGTCCATGCGGCTGTGGGCCACGCCTTCAGCCCAGTCTCCTGAGGTAACTCTTGCAAGAAGTGCTACAGCATGTAGATGCTGCCATGACAGTGACAGTGTCGGTGACGGTGAGCAAATCTGGCCTCTCCAGGCCTCCTCTGGTGCGCAGCTCCACGCAGCTTCTGTGCAGCGGCCTCCCTGCCCTGCTCGCCAGCCCAGTTCAGCTTTCCCCGAGCTCCTCTCCTGGAGCTCCAGCCCCGATCTGGTGCCAGCCTCTGCCAGGCAGCTTCACGCCCCCTCCCCTTGCACCATGGGCAAGGCAGTCTTCGCGGTACTGTTTTTATGTCACATGGGGAGATGGCCCTCCAGTCACTTCCCAAAACACAACAGGAATTACTTTGGGTTTTTATTTTCTTCTTCCTTTGGTTTTTTGAGACAGGCTTTCAAAATGAAGTTCAAGCCAACCTTAAACTCACTTGAATTTGCAGCAGTCCTTCTGCCACAGACTCCCGAATGCCAGGATTACAGGTTGTACCACCAGGCTTGACTAAAACAGCTCCTCAACCTGACAGGCCATGAAGCAGGAGTCTTTCTGGACAGGAAACCTCCCCTGAGGCCAGGATACCGCGTGGCTCGTCTCTGAAGCCCCCACCTCCCTGCACCACAGCGCGCTGAGTGGACACTCAGCAGGGAGGGAAGTGCGCTGGAGTATGAATTTCAACCCTGTCTCCTGTGTGCTGCGGTCTCGGGCAAGTCCTGGCCCTCTCTGGCCACAGTCACCTATCTCTTTCCCTGCCCACAGAGGACAGCCAAACCGAATGATCCCTAAACATCTATCCGCTGACCAGGGGGACTCCAGCTCCTTCTTTGATGGTGGGGAGGCAAAAGGAGTCAGCTGGAGGTGACACACAGCCCCCCCACTCCAGGGAGAAAGACACGGCTCAAGCAGACGACACGTCCAAAGGCAGCTTCTGCACCCTAATACCTGCCCCTGCTCCCCTTCTGGTCACCCGGATGTGCCGTCCCTGCTCCCCTCACCTCAGATGGGCTGGAAGGAAGAGCTGGCCCCGCCACACAGCTGTGACACCCTCCTGACCTCAGAGCCAGCACACCCGGTGCACGTGCAGCTATGGAAGTGGAGTTGCTGGGGCCACAGATGGGAACAGGGGAAAGGTTCCCAGACCTCTCAGCAAAGCAGTAACCCCCACCGCCCCGAGGTTCTGCACACTGCCAAGTCCATAATGCAGGACCCACGCAGAACACTGACATAACTGCGGAGCAATGCATACCATTTCCATAAGATCTACAATATGGTTATAATAAACGCGGCCCCTCAGTCCCCTTGGAGACAGGCTGAATAAATATTATTCCTAATGATTATTAAAACTCATTAAGTGTGTTTGGAAGGCCCGGGAATTCCCAGCATCTGCCACTGTGTCCACATTGCGGGGAGTCCTAACCTCAAACCCAGAGCCCCGTAGGACACCCGGGCCCAGGAAGGAGGGGGCAGCCACCGCAGCGTGGTCATCTCCAAGGAAGAACAGCAGAGGCCCAGTCCTGTACAAACTCCATCCCAGGCTTCCCCGCCCAAAGGAATTGACCTCCAGCTGTGGGAAGGTCGTTGCCAGGGAGACCCTGAGACCATCTCCTGCACATGGAATGTTCTTCCTCTTTCCCTTCCCTGTTGCACCAGCCCACGCTGACCCTCCTCATCCCAAACTCCTCTACCAGATGCCACAAATCAGACGTCCACGGGTACCAGCCAGGCAGGTAACAAGCTGGTGACAGGCCAAGCTGCTGAGATTCAAGTGGCTGAAGTAAGGATCATGGTAAAAGGAGAGCTTGTCCTGTCTAAAGGGACCACCCCAGGGCCACCACTTTTCCCACCTACCAAGAGAGGCTGATTGCTGAGACTTTTCTAAGAACCCTCACATTTTTCGACTGTTAGTAACTTAGGAGATTTTCAAAAGAAGAATGTTGCACGTGCCAGACAAAACACACCCAGGGCTACTTGTATGTGATATTTGTCCCCAGTTTCCAGACAGGCTGCTGGGCCAGCAGGGTCCTACTCAGGCGTAAGGAGTAGGGGGCTGGGCTTTGAAGGCTCCTCGGCCGCTCCCTGCACATAACCTGAGCCAAGTCAGCTAGTGGCTCTCCTGAAGCCACTCAACCTTCGCAGCAGGGTTAGCAGATCATGACCTTGGGCCTGGGCCAACTAAAGCGCATGGTGCTCCTCCTTGGAAGGGGTCCACCAGACCCGAGCCTGTCCCAGCGGATCGTGAGGAGGCAGCAGGATATCCAAGGAAGGGGTGGCAGAGCAGAGGAGTCCTGTGACCAGCTCTCTGATCCAGGCTGCTCCTTTCCCCTTCCCTTACCAGGATCAGCCACTGGCCCAAATTGCCCCAATGCCACCCACTGTCACCTATCACCACCCAAAGAGCATGCAAACTCCACCCAGTCTTACCGGCAGGCCACAGTCGCCCTTGGGCCCTGGAGGCCCCATCAGCAGGGGAAAAGGTGTGGGTTCCATCAGGTAGAAGAAGGAGTAGCTGCCACTCGTGGGCCGGGATTTGGAGGACAGGACTCGTGCTGGGGCTAACACCATGGCTGGGGTGGTCTGCTGACCGCCTGGGGACTGTCCAGGGCTGGGCCTGGTGGTCCGGTCGTTGGAGGGAGCATCCCCAATGGCCTTCCCAGGCTTAATGGATTCGGGCTTCCGGGTGCTGCTCTTGGGGGACTGCTTCTTTAAAGCCTCTGATCCAGTGGGTTTCTTGTTTCCAGTAGGGACAGAACCAGGAGCGAGAGTAGGAGGTGCTATTCTGGGAGCCCCAGAGCCCAAGGCTGAAGCCACCACTGGTGCTGATGGCCGAGAAGCTCTGGTAGAGCCGGAATTGGAAGCAGAAGATGCGGAAGACAAGGGTGAAACTGCAGGCTGGGGAGGTTTGTGGGTGCTGGTGTGGGTCGAGGCCAGCTTGCTGGCATGGCTGGTTAGCCTGGACTCAACCTGGGCTTCTGTGGGAAAGGACTTAAAGGAGCCAGCCTTGGGAGGCCGGGCACTGACTGGCAGAGGTTGGGGTGTCGCAGGGTTCCTCTGGTCAGGCTTTGCTGTGGGACCAGCGGCCTTGGCAGAAGCTGGGTGAGGAGCAGGGGGCAAAGGCTTCTGGGTAAGTGGGGCTGACTTTGTGAATGAGCGGGGAGCTGTTTTCTGGGTCAGATGGGAGCTTCTCACAGGGACTACGGAAGGAGAAGGGGCCAGAGGCTTAGTGGGGAGACTCTTAGGAACCTTGGTGGCTGTGACCTTCTGCAAGGATTGGGCAGCTACAGGGCTGGTAGGGCTGGCAGGAAAGGCTGGGGACAAGGAAGGATGTGATTTACTGGCTGACAGCTTGGTAGGTGGCAATGCGGTCAGGGCTGGGCCTCTCCCTGCTGTATGCTGGTGAGGGTCTGGAGGATTTGTCCTCAGGGGCTTGGTGGGCATGGTCATCACAGGTTGCCTGCCTGCTGGCCGTGTCGTGAGGGCTGGTGTGGCAGTGGTCAAGTTCTCCAGACCTGGTAAGGCCAGGTCACTCTGGAGGGCAAAAGGTCTGCCAGCATCTAGGGGAAAAAGGGGTCCCAGCTGGGGCCGATACATGTCAGTCTGTCCACACTGCTTCCTCAGGAGGGCACAGTAATTAGGAGAAACCTGCGTCACAGGGAGGACACTGAACTGACAGATGGCACCTTCAAACTGGACAGAGTGCAGGCTCATTTTCCCAAAGAAGAAGGAGCCCTGGGGGTCGAGTGTGGAGTCCCTGTGGAAAGGCAGCGGGACAGATACCCGGCGCTGCCCACAGGCTGTCACCAGAGTGACAGTGCGGCTGCGGAGCTCGAGCGCCAGGTGGTGCCAACGCCCATCGTGCACATCAAGGTCGAAGGCCACGGAGCGCCGGGGCCCCAGGTGGACAACTGTCCTGCCGGGAAGGAACTGCAGGCCCAGCTGCAGCCTGTGCTTCCGGCTTCGGACAGCAAAGAGGAAGGCATGGTTGACTCGGTGGGAGCAAAGGCTCAGCACCAGTGCCAGCTCTGTGCCGAGGGCGGTGGGAATGACAGTAGCCGTGGGGGCCTGCAGCCGGGCCCGCTGTGTGAAAATGAAGCCCAGTGGAAAAGGAATGATTCCCGGGGGTGCGGGGCTCTGGCCGCCCCCTGCCTTCGTCCAGCTGAGGCCCAGCTGCTGGAGGACGTCCACATCTGGGGGGAGGGGAAGAGGAGAGGACAGTCAGGGCCTGCTCCAGCCAGGGCCTCTGGATGCATGACTGGTGCTCCTGGTTATTGGTTCACTCGGCTGATCCCAACACTGCCCCAGAAGGATGGCTGAGAGTGTCACATTGGTGCCATCCAGCATGCATTGCAGCCTCTTGTCTGGCTATGCGATCTTGCATATCATGGCTAAGAACTTCCTGGGGTCATATCCCATCTCTTCTACTTCCTAACCCTGTGACTCAGTGTTTCAGTTTCCCGTCCATTAAACGGGATGACAATAGGACCGACCTCAGGAGGATGCATGGTGAGGGAATGAGTGAATACCCTCTTTAAAAGCCTCTGGCACACAAAAAAAGCACCTTTTCAAGTAATAACTACTGACACCTAAGGCAATGAAAACCCCCAAATACTGGGTGCCAGAGCATCCCAGGCTGCCCAGTGGTGACCTGATTTATTCCTTTTCTCTTCTTCCAGGGCATAGTCACCTAAATAGGGGACTAACGAGACAGGAATGGGTGTCACCAGAGCTTGGTAAGCATATCCAAGGGGGGTCACTTATCTCAGCATCTCTTCAGAAACCTGCCCAATTCCTTTCCCACCTGAGGTCTAGGGTTGGAGCAGGCTAAGAGAGCTGCAATCTGCTATCGGGAAGGAGGTGGCATTTCTTCTGACTCTTCCTCTGCTATGTGGCTTTGGGGAGAGCAGGGGAAGTAATCCCTGTCCTCTGGCAAGGCATATGGACATCTGACCATGGTCTAGCCAGGTCATATCCACCCACTAATTCAGTTAGCGGGGCCTGCCAGAGCAAAAGAAGGGTTTCCAGAGTGTTTATGGAAAGGCTTCCTGACCTTGCCTCTCCCGGGTCACTTGATCTTCCTCTGCCTACTCCCAGCTGCCAGTGTCTGTGGAAGCTGTTCTGGCTCCCAAACTCGAGCTCTGCAGGGCCTCAGGACCCAACCCCGTGCTCAGTGCTCACTACCTAGTCGCTGGGTGCAAGGGCCATGCTGGAGTCTGAACACAGTACTTGACACTTGCTGCCTTCAGGTGACAACTGTGAGATGGAGGGAGGGAGGGAAGGAAGGGTAAAGTAGATGGATGGACAAATAGACAAATGGACACATGAATGGATGGCCAGGCCACTGGGAGAAACTGAGGCCCTGTATGTTGCCAACATGACCTAATGGTTTCATATCAGGCTCTAGAGTTAGGAAGTATGATTGAGAGCCTGACCTGTGGGCCCGGACCCAGAGTCTGAGTTTCTTCCACCCACTCTAGCAAATGGGGCAGTGAAGAGTGCCTACATCCTAGATGATTGTCCTCCTCACTGTCCTCATGCAAGACCTGCATCAGGTAAGTTTATCTGAGTCTTCTCTCAGCTCTTGAACCTCAGTTTCCCTGCCTGTAAGACAAGGGAGCTGGGCCAGTCCTGGAGAGGTGTTAGCAGTTTTATAAGGACACGGTAGCACCAAGGTTTGGTATCGTTCACTTCCGGGTGGCTTGAAGTTAAGACCCCATTCTTCCCTAGGACCCATGGGCCTTTCACTCCACTTCCGGATTCTCTCTCCCATCCTTTCTTCTACCTCTGCCTACTCCCAGGTTAAGTTAAAATAAACCACTGCTTATGGATTCCCTTAGTAATAATAGACCTGACATGTCTTAATCACTGAAACCCTCTTATTACCCTGAAATACTATGTACTGTAAACAAAAGAAAATGGGAGAAGCCATTTGGTTGGAGAAGAGGTGGAGGCTGCGCCATTTCCCTTCATCCCACCTTGCCAGCCCTGAGGGCCCTCAGGTCCATGGACAACCACAGCTGGCCAGGAATGGGGTCCCCCTATCATCCTTTGTACCATCTCTCAAAGCTAAAGGCCAGCCAGTTTCCAGGGACCCCCCAAAGACCATCTGCAATGAAGGGGACCAAGCCCCAAACTCTGACACCTGGAGCTGTTGTGAGTCACTGACCACCCCAGGGCCTGCAGGGATAGGAAAGGACTGTCATTGTCCAAACTGTTTATAAGTCAAAAAAGTGACTAGTAACAAGCATAAAAATAAACACTGCTTTGCACACCTTGTCTCCTCAGTCTCTCAGCAATCGATGAGGGAGGAAGGAACTCTATTGTCCCACCTTACACACCAGTTAGATATAATAATCTAATCAAGACCAGGCAACCTATAAAAGGCACAGCTGGGCCTAGAACCCAGGGGCCCTAACTCCTAGATCTCTGTTTTTAGACACTGCTATACTGCTCTGGAGCCGCCCAGATTCATTGGAAGGCAGAGTGGAGACACTTCCAGAATCCCGCTGCGGGGAAGAGATGGGGGACAGGGAATGAATTCAGCCCAGAGCCAGGATGGAAGGGCCCAGCCAGCTGGCCCCAGCAAGATCCCTTTATTACATAAACCTGGCTCCACACAGATGGGCCCTCCCCAGCCCCCTCTGCCTGACTCAGGACTCTGGACAGCTGTTCACCTACTTTGTGAGGGAAACAGCAAACTCGGAAAATATGACATTTGCCCAAAATGTTGTTGGGCAGCAGAAGTCTCTTCCGGGCCCTCCCCTCCCAGGGGCCCAATCCCTGCCCAGTGGCCAGGTCAGACCACGGGGACTCCCGGAGTGCTTGCTGCCCGCTCCAGACCGTGGCAGGCATGGCGGGGAGGGGAAGGCGGCTATTTTAGGAGGCATTGTAGCTGCTTGACAAGCAGATGTGGGAGAGGCTTCGGTTTCCATGGGCAGCTGCACAGCCGGCCCACAGCTGCCCTGGCCCCCAGGGTGGCTCCTTGAGGACAGGCGGGAAAAGCGGGATCTCATGGGAAGGAATGGAGGGGGGGTTTCCAGGCCTAGGCAAGGTCAGAGTCTCCTCTGTGCAGTTGTTAGGGTACCCACTGCCGGTGCTCCTTGAACAAACAGGAACGACTGAGCTTGTGACCTTACTGTGCTGTGTCCCAATAGGAAAGTAAGGACAGCCCTTGTCCATTCCTGCCCAGCCCGTCCTACCCCTCACAAAGCTCCATGCCCAAAGGGAATATGCCAATGACCAGCTCCATTCCCCTCATGGGCAAACGGACTGGGCTGCAGCTCAGGGGTCCCGGATGTCTGCTGCTCCAGTGAGTTCTCGGGCTCCTTCCGCCCTCCTTTGTCCCCCCCTGGACAAAGAGAAGAGAGAGTTACCTTTAGGAGCTCCTTGGGTGGAGGCCAGGTGACAGGCGAATGAGACTAAGATCCAGGCGAACAGAAACCCCCTAGAGACAGGCAGACACAAGCACACATGGCATCAGCTTCCGCCCCGCGGGCCCAGATCCAGCTGTGGGAGCCACAGCGATGGCCCAGCCCAGTCTCACCCCAGTCTCACCCACAGGAAGCAGGTGGGAGGCAAAGTGCAGCCTCCTGGAGCCCCTGCGAGCCGCCCCACTCTCAGGATGCCCCCAGGCCCCCAGGCATAGCCTCTGGACAGGGACTGTATGCATGGTAGCAGCAGGACACCGTGCTTCACAGATGGCTAAGCCGAGGTCACGGGACAGGAAGCTGCAGGCAGGAAGTCCTGTACTGCTGTCATGGTCTAGGGTCTAGTTCAAAATCCAGTGATTCCTACCCTGGGCCTCAGCCTTTCCCACCTGCAGTACGGCCTCATGGTCTTGGGTCCCTTCCTAAGGTTCCAGCCAATGAGCTTCAGGGGTTGAACAGTCAATGGGAACACCAGACTGGTCAGCTTGGGGTCGGGGCAGAGAAGACCACCTACCCAAAGCCTGTGCTGTGCCACAGCAGCTACCCACCTGCTTTATGCTGATGGAAACAGAAGGAGAAAAGAGAGACCTTGGGAGCTGGGAATCCCCAGGCTGAAACCCAGCCCTGAGCTTCCAGGTATGTGACCAGAGTGAGTTACTCAACCTCCCTGAGCCAGTCCCAACCTCTGCAGCATGGGGGGACACTCCTGCCCTCCCAGGCCAGGCCCAAGACAAGTCAGCTCATGCAAGTTAAGGGCTCGGCCAGGAGCTACCCATCGAAGTGCTCCCTAGATGGTCGCTCTGGGGCGAGGAAGGGTTAAAGCTTCACTCGGTGGCTCCTGCCAAGATGGGCAGAGGCAAGGATCTGATTTCACCTTCCTGTGGCAGTAGCCACCAGCGACACCCGAAGCCACCCAGGGCATCTGATCCCCAGGCAGGCAGAGGGGAGGGCAGCACGTGGCCAGAGATGGCTGGGACAGAGGCAGGGAGAACCGTGCCAGGGGGGTGGTGCAGACAGCTAGGCTGTCCCCAGAGCCAGGCTGGCTCGCTGCTGGGGACTCATGTAATCCAGGAAACCCAGGTTTGATGTCTGGAACCCCAGGGTTCTTGCCAGGCTCCCTGAGTGCCTTGAAAAACCTTACGCTCTGTCACCTCCCCCTTCTTTCAAAAGTAATAGCAGTTAGAATCAACAGCCTGATGACTTGGGTGCTGGGGAAGACCCTGGTGTCCACCTGCCACAGCCTCCCCTCCCTCCTGTATGCTCCTGTAGGCATGGACTTCAGAGGACAGCGGATGGAATCTAAGCCAATCTTAGGAATTGCATTTGCCACACCAGTGACTAGTTTAGGGATACATTGGTGACCCAAATGTGACCAAAGTGATTTCAGAGATGCCTATCAGTGAGGAGGAAGTGTTCCACAGTGACAGAGAGGAAGCTTTTTCCTTGCCTCTGAATTGTTAAGTGAGAACATACTGCTTGGAGCTGCTGCAGCTATTTTGTACATATGAGGTAACAAAGTCTCACAAATACATGAGGATGGCAGAATGGAAAAAGAATAGGTGTTTAATGACACTGCTGAGATGCTGAATTAACCACCCCTAGCGCTGCTCTTTCTGGGGCCTCTTATTACGCAAAGTCCCCTTACAGTGTCTAAAGCCCGTGGTCCTGTAAGTTCTGTTACTAGGAGGCTAAAGTAACGAACTGAAAAGGTCCCCAGGTGCTAATGATGGCCCCTCAAAAGCCATCTCTAGGTCCAGGGTCTTTGCATATGCTACTGTGTCATCTGGACAGGACTCTGCCCAGTCAATTCCTATGTGGCCATCCTGCCCAGCCCTGCTCCCTGGGTATCACCGGTGTGGTCACTATTTCCCTTTCTAGACAAAGCCCTTCAACGACAAACACATCTGTCCTCTTTACTCCTGTAGTCTCAGTATTGTATATGGAAAATACACACCAAATAGATTTTGGTGGGGAGGGTCTTTCTGAAACAGGGTCTCATTATGCAGTTCAAGCTGGCCTTGAAGTCACTTTGTAGTCCAGGTTGTTCTTGAACTCACAGCAATCCTCCTGCATCAGCCTCCCAAGTGCTAGGATCATAGGCATGCACCACCATGCCTGGTACCCAACAGATGTTTGCAAGGTGAATATTATCTGATGCTACGGGACACTCTAAAAAGTGCCCCCCAAAGCCTTCTCCCCAGGCTTTGACACCCCTGCCCCCCATGACTCTCAGCCCCTCGTCATCTCTCCAAGCCTGAGCCAGGCCTCCAGCTCCCTGGAAACCACTAAAGGTCAGATAGTCACCAGCCCCGGATGCCTGTGAAGGCGGGGCTGACCCCTCTGCATGACCAGCCTGTGGGAAGCTGAGGAATAATGGGCAGCTTTGTTTAACTTGACAAACAGAAAACTGAGGCCCAGGGGGCAGGGTCTTCCTCAAGGTGGACGTGCACATCGTTCTCAGCCCTGTTTCCTACATGGTGATGCCCAGGAGACTGGCCAGACAGACCGGGAATGGCAGACCCCGGCACCCACGCTTGCCCTTGCTTACTCCCACCAGCTTGCCTCGGCACCTTGTTTGCACAGAAACATTCTAATGGGACTGGCACACTATGCTCTCTTTTTCCTGAAGTTGCTAAGTACCAAAAAGATGTTCATTCGTGTAGTTTGGGGTTTTTTTGTTTAATAGTTTATGGATGACAATGGAATTTTGTTTTACTCCTCTCTTGGAAAAATTAAATGCAACTATTTTCTGATATGGAAGGTTCTCCATTCTTATAAATAAATCATGCTATTTATCACTTGATAATACCTCCAAACTTCTCTAAGGCTCTGAGAAGTCCTACAAGGAAGAAATCAGCTATCCTTCCTATCCTTCAGCGGTCCCCAAATCTAGAGGACTAGAGACTCATGTTTCCTGAGATCACCTCCTCAGAAGGCACTTCCGGCACCCTCCGGCATTCCTTCGCTCCTTCAGTTCCCAGCACAGCCCTGAGCTCTGAGTCCTCCTCGAAGGAGTCCTGCCTACCCCTTTCGGGATGCTTCCAGGTGGGAAAGACAGGACACCCAAACCACCAATGCCTTCTTGGTCAAAGCAGCAATCAATGGGCAGAAAGTATTTCAAATCCCCAAGGTCAAGGGGAGGAAGATGCAGAGGGGAGGTTTCTTATCTTCAGGTAGCTTCCTGACACCACAGCTTCTAGCCTGACAACTTCAACCCCAACTCCCTGATACCAATAGATGCGTCACCCCCATTCATTCCCCTCCACAAACACAACCGACTTTCTTGGAGCAGGATTCTTGGGGCATGTGATCCTCAAACTGCCCAAGTACAGAGCACACCTAAGTCAAAGCCAGGGGCCAGATTCTTTTCCCACCATTTCTTTGGAGAAATGGACCATTGAAGTCCACACAGAGAAAGTGGCCTGTCCAAAGAATGGGAGACTTGTGGGCTCTTCCTAGTTGCTCAATACAAGTCCCAGCCTTCCCCAGCAGGAATAGAGATGTCGGCCCCGGGAGCCAGGGAACCATCTAAGTCAGCTCCAGGCCTGGAAAGTTGGCTCCTGGAGGGAGCCCTGCCTCTTCTTTCCTCTTGTTCCAATCCTGTTTAGGCTACTGCTTGTAATGTTTAGTGCCTGCGCTGGCTCGGGCTTGATTCTGCTACACGTCTGTTTTCACCACTGTCTCGTGGGCTTTGGCTCCATGAACCCAGGGCTCCAGAAGGAAGGAAGGGAAGACCAGGTTGGAAAGACCAGTGCACAGGGCCAGAGAGGGCAGGAGGTGGCTGACATGGAAGTCACAAGCAAGGGAACTTGGAGACACAGTCCTTCACGATGGGGAGACAGGCGTTCCTGTTCCCTGCAAAAGGCCCCTTGCCAGCACATCAAATGTGACGTTTGCTGCTTGGATGGTTTCTCTTCTACCCTTACCAACTAGAAACATATGCGTGTGCATGTGCATGCACACACACACACACACACACACACACACACAGTGCAAGGACCTGTAATAGCCTGAACAGTCACAGAGAGCACAGAGTCCAAATCCATTAGGAAGCCAGCACTGGCACACACTTGGCTGCTCTCCCAGTGGGTGAGCCGAGATGGGGCCAATTGGGAGTCACAAAGAGGTGGACCTGTCCTGCCTACCCCTGTGGCCAGCCAGACCCCATGTGGGCCAGTGACCACACCCAGATCTTTCTTCACACCTTACACCTCCTCCACGGGACAGGGACAGGGACAGGTCATCTGTCTGGGCAGGATGCAGTCCACTGACTCAGATACCCATAAGTAATACAAATAACAGCTGCTGTTTATTGAACACTTTCTACATGGCAGGTACTGGTCAAAGCCCTTTACAAGAATGTTCCATGAGTGAGCCCTCAGGAAAACCTGAGGGGCACAGACATGCCCATTTTGTGATGACAAAAAGAAGAACAGGAGAGGTGAGACGCCTGCCCAAGGTCTTCCTCACGGTACCCTCGTGTTGGCCTGGCTGCAAAGGTCTTGTTCTCTCTACCTGCAGCCTACCTCACCCTGAGGGGAGCCCAGAAGCCTGCCATCCTCTACTGCCAACTGATGGGTACTTCTGTGTGCCAGGACAGGCCATGAGAGTGTCAAGAGGGTCCCTGGACACAGGAATCAGAGCGAATCTGCCAACAAAATAACAGGGAAATTCGCTCAGGAAGCAGCCCCGTGACATTTCCAGGAGAGGCCCCTTCCAGTCCACCCACACAGGGCGAGGGAACACAAAAGAGGGGAAACTTTCTGGGCACAGGGAAGGCAGGAAAGGCCAGTAGGGGCCAGAGGTCCTAGAGAGAAGGTCTCAGAGCAAAGCTGCAAGGCAAGCCAGAGCCAGGGGCACAGCTGGGCAATACACGGTCAGGGAGGCAGGAGAAGACAGACTGCACCTCCAGGCAGTGTGACTGCCCACTTGCCCAAAGCTAGGGCCCCACACCAGGGTGCCTACTTGGCACCATTCCCCAGCCAAACCGCTGGCATCTGCCCTGGCACAGGGTCTTTTGGAGAAAGTGAGTCAGCACTGTGCTCGCTGGTCCCTGTGTGTGAGAAGGGAGTTGTGGTGGGGTGGGGGGAGACCTCAACCAGCGAGCTTTTTCCAAGACATGGGGAAGGGGGGGCATCATCCCCCTGATTCCAGCTCAGAGCGGGTGGGGTGCGGTGGGGGAGGTGGAGCTGCGGCCCTGACCAGCCTCTGAGGAGAGCCCTGGAGTCCCCACAGATTGGAAAGATGGCAAAGACAGAAAGTCCTACAGGAGCCTCAGCCTGCCAAGCCAGGGGGTTAGGGGGAGGGTGCTCCCCTCCTGGCTCTGTCCCACGCACACCCACGCGCAGTGGCCGGCTCTCGCGCGCTCTCCTGTCTCCCAAATTCTGTGCGGTACGGGAATCCCAGCCTTGGCACCAGATCCACGCTGAGAGACAGAGATTCCCCGGCCCTCTCTGCTTCGCCCCACTCAGCAACCTCATTTGCAAGACCAGAGGCCGGACTCTGGGCTCTCGGGGGCCTCTGCTCTGCCACACTGCTTTCCCGCTCTGCTCACTCCCGGGAAAAGCTGGGAAACACCAACACACTCAGACCCAGGCAGACGCACACGGGTGGAGATTTCCAGAAACGCGGGACTTGCTGAGCTACACAGACACTGAGCCAGGAGCAAAACTTTGGTCTTGGAGACCTAGAAACTTGTGCACAGACTCAAAAGAACAGATGGAACCGGAGAATACCGGATAGGGACCTGCAGACACCGAAACACAGGAAGACAGCTCTACACTCGGAATCCCCCTCTTCCCCCAAGCATCCCAAAGCTCCCCTCCATCCGGACACTCGGCAGGGGGGGAACCTGCCCCCACCAGCCACCCTGGCTGGCTCGGCACCGACCCTCCCAAAGGGACCCGGCAGATCAGCCCCGCGCGGCGCGGCGCGGTGCGGCAGGGCGGGCAGCGCTCGCCAACCCTGGCCCGGCCGGGGGCGCAGCCCGGGTTAACCCTTGGCAGCCCGCCTTGTGGGGGCGCCGGAAGGGACAGGAAGCGGACGCTCCTCTGGAGCCCCAGCCCTCTGCAGATGCAAGCCGCTGTTAGCTGGGGAGGGAGCGTCCCCGAGCTCGTACTCACCCCCCGCGTGCCTCCGCCTCCGCCGCCGCTGTGCCTCGGGCCCCCCGCGCCGATCCCGCTCCCATGGCAGGCCCCTACTTCATGCTCCCGAGCCCGGGGGGCAAGTGTGGGCGCGCCCCATGGGGCCGCCAGCCCCCCGCCCCGCCGCGCCAGGCCGGCTCAGAGCGCGAGGCCCCCGCGCCCCCCGCGCAGCCACGCGCGCAGAGGCGCCCCAGCGGGCGGGCAACGCAGCCGGGAACCCTCGGGCGCCCGCGCCAGGCCCATGATCCCAGGAGTCCGGGCGCCGCGCTCGCCCCTGCCTCGCTCTCTTTCTGCTTCCAACGAAAAGGAAGAAGCAAGAAAAAAAGAGATGATCAAACTTTGGAGGCGGGCCGCTGGCAGTCCCTGAAGGCAGAGCGAGGCCGGGTGAGGGCGCGCGGAGGGCGGTAGAAGCTGCCTCCCCGCCGGCCTGGGGGAGGAGAGGAAAAGGAAGGATTTGGGGGAAATGAAGGCGATTTAAAGTCTCGGCCCGCGGCAGCTCTCCACCTTCCCTCCTCCCCGCGCCGGGCCGCCCTCTGCTGCCTCTCGCTGCCCCCTGCCGGCCACAGCCGGGAAAACAGCCTCAGCGGGCCGGCGACAGTCCTGCCGGACACCAGCCCCCTCCTTCCTCCTGGTGAAGATGGTGAAACGTATTCACCGAGACAAGGGATTGCCCAAGGGTGCGCAGCGATTGATCACAGTTCTAAAATGAGAAGCATCACTTTCGAGACGGGATTTTTGAATGGGGCGCGGGGGTAGAGAGTGCAAGGAGACAGATTCTACTCCTAAAAGAACCCCACAATGCCGAGGACAGAAGTGGCACAAGAACTTGGTGTCCAGACGCCCTCGACAAGCCGTGTCTTAATGGCTAAGCAGGCCCCACCGAGGAGTGAGCCCTGAAACTCCCCAGAGAATGTAGTGGGTTGGTGCGTGAAGTGCTGGTCACCCTCCTCTCCCTTCTCTCTTGGCCCTCCAGCCACGCCAGAGGCCACCAAAGACCCCGGGCTTCCACTCTGGAGAGCAGAGCCGCACATTTGACCCTCTGTAAACACTGGGCACACTCACACACACACACCCCTCACACACACACCCCACACACACACACACACACACAGACTAACCACCTAGGTGCCTCACACATGGCAAACACATTCACACTCATTCACTTGTGCACACACACAGTCGCCCACACCCACGCTTCCTCCATATTCAGACACACTCACATGCAGGTACAATGACGGGCTTCTGGCTCGCCCAAAACACCCCTTCAGACAAGAGGATTCTGCACACACTCGGATAAATGCAAGCACGCCAGTGCTTACACATGCACAAAAGCACACTATCCTGGCCAGATCTCGCAAAACACACTGCACATACGCTTACATACCCACACACCCCACCGTATACTCCAGGCGCACACATACCCTCACACACACACACACACAAGTCTCCACGAGTGTCTCCCGCGCTCGCGCTCTCTCTCTCTCTCTCTCTCTCTCTCTCTCTCTCTCTCCCTCTCTCTCTCCTTCCCCCCATCCCCGTGTCTCTTTTTTACCCTAGGCTTATACCCACCGCTGCATACGCGCACATCTTTACGCACACTGTAGTACTCAGAGCTCCAGGAGTCCCCGGGAACTTACTGGGTCCCTAAACGCGAGGCTGGCCGGTCCGTCCTTCCAGGGGCTCCTAACGGCATTTGTATTCATGGGTCCCCGCAGCCCAGGGCTCGGGCGCGGGGGCGGGGGTGCGTGGTCCCCTTCGCTAAATGGGGCCCGGGCGCGTGGAGCGAAGCGGCACCGGGAGGGGCATGGGCGCGCGGGACTGCGCTGCCGACCCGGTTAGCCTGCGCTCGAACTTCGGCCGCTTTGAGTTCTTGGGCTCCGGCGTGAGCTCCGGATGCTGGGGGCGGCTCATAGGTGCGGGGGACGCGGCGCCCGCCGGGCCTTTTGAAGTCTCCGCTGGGGGCGGGGAGGGGGCGCTGAAGGCAGCCTTTTAAACCGTGGCTGCACGCGGGCTCTGTGGAGCAAGGTGTCTGGTTTCAGCAAACTTTAGGAAAAGTCCCAAGCCAGAGAGGGGGAGGGAGGCTCATAGTTGTGCGCTGCTTCCTGCAGGGGGCAGAGGACCCGGGGCTGCCAGCAGGGAGGCTTGGCGCGGTGCTGGGACCCGCAGGCGGCTGGATGGCCACTCAGTCACCACCGCCACTACCCTCAGTCTCGCATCTCCACGTCGGACCAGAGTTCCCATCCTCTGCGTAGAGGCGTTCCGAGCAACCGGGGAGCACCCCGAAACTGCGACTTGCTTGAGTTTGATGCTATTCTTCTGGGTCGAGGGCCACCAGTTTTTCGGGGCTTTTCAGAAGTCCATGGCCCCTGAAAGTTGAGAATATGTCCAGTCACAGCTGATGTTTTCTAAGCCGCGTTCTTTCTCTGTGCCAGGCACATCCTGTCTTTATTTATATGTTTATTATTCTGTTCATGCTGGATTTTTTGCCTTAGTTTTTATGTTTTTAAAGTAATGCATTAAAATATAAACGTATTGATCTCTGAGGGGGTTGTTTAGAATCCTCTCAGATAGTTGCCTTCACTGCTGAATTTTTTCAGCATGCCCTAAGATTCAGCATCTTCTCTTGCCCTGCCCTAGCTTAGGTTCTGAAGAGCTGGACACATAAGTGCTACCTATTGAAGGAGACCTGTCATTATTTTTGTTTACCCAGGTGAAAGCTGAGGAGAAGTGAGATTTGAACCTAAGTAACCCGACTCCACTCTGGTCTCGGTCTGGGCTTGTGGTCACAATGACCCAAATCCTAGCCGTTAATGGGTTCTGAGGAGATCCTTGCCCACCCGCCAGGCTGTCATCCCACCCCTGAGCTCCCCATGTCTGCTCCAGCCACGAGCAGCTGGGCTTCTTGAAGGCCTGTGTCTGTATCATTGTTCCCCCCCCCCAGATCCTCCCTCTGTTCCACCTCCACCTGTCCACAAGCTCAGTTCACAACCTGTTTGCCCCCCCACCCCGGGTGCAGTCCAACCTCACCTGACTGACTGGCTGCTCTGTGCCTGGCTTGTCTTGGTGCACATCATGGTGAAGTCATTGTCAGCTCTGTCTCTGTCTCTGTCCTTGCACCTAGCATGGAACCTGGGACATAGTAGATGTTCCAAGCATTGGTAATTTAAATAAGATTATTTTTTTTAAAGTTTCTCTAATATGAGATCCTATAAGACTCAGGAAACCTCTCTTTCCTGAGCCTTACAGGATCTCGTATTGGATTGCACTGGTTCTGTCTCCTGGGCGCTCAGAGATTTGTAATGGAGGTGGAAGATGCACGCAGCAACTGGATGGGTGATGTCAGATACTGCCATACATGAAGAACCCCCTGGAATGGCAGAAAAACAGTTTGAGGAGAATGTGATAGGTAAGAGATAAGGATTGATTGAATTACAGAGCAAAGGGATGGAGAGATAGCAAGGAAGGCTTCTAGGAAGAGGTGGCATCTGGATCCTGAATGGCGTGTTGGATAAAACTGCAGCCATGCAGTAGGAACATCTACCGTGCAAGGGTCACGAAATCACAGGAGGATGCAGGCGGATTTTAGGCAAGTTTTAAAGGAAGACAAGGGGGAACCCAGTAGAAAAACTATTCATTTCTCCACACCATGATGTGTGGGTGACACCCCATGATCACTGACCACAAAGCCACTTCCAAGTAAGGAGATGGATTTCCTCCAGGCCAGGCAGCAGGTCAGTGGCTGAACATCAAGGTCTTTCCAAATCTCCCCACCCAATCCGAGGGTGCATGAATGGCACTGGAGATTGCTGCTCAGAAGGGTCAGCCCAGAAGACCTTGGGAAACTGCAGGAACCCAGAAAAATCGAGGACTTTCCTTCCTAGAACCTCACTCCCTCTGTCTAAGAGGTGCACCAGATGTGGTCGTTCGCAAGGGTCTTGGGGGTTGGGAGTCTGGGGCTGTTACTCTACAGTACAAACAACTAAGTGCTCATTGAGGACTCGGGGCTTTTTGCTGGATGGGGAGAGACACCAGGCTCATGGCCTCCAGGAGCTCGCAGTCAGCTGCACAGAGGAGGCGTGGATACTGGTTCCGGGGAAAGATCTTTATTTCCTGCATCCACCTCTTCACACGTAGTCTTTTCCCATAGAGGTTCCTGGCCCGGGCCTATGACCAGGCATGGACAGTTCCGATAGCAACTAGGTCCTGAAGAACACTGAGCCATTGTCCTGCAAAGGGCACAGGGCATTCACCAGGCAGCTCTCAGGTGGCCATCTTGAGGGGGGCAAGAAGTGATTAAACTGGAAGCTGAGTGGGTACTGCTGTCGGGCCTCTGCAGTCACATCAGGGACGAGGCAAAAGGTGGGAGTTTCGGGCTAGTGGGGACATTCCGGGACTGCAGTTTGCTGTCTGCCCAATCAGAACAGCCACAAACCGGCTGCTCTCTTGACACATGGTGGCCTTGAGAGAAGCTGTCAATGTCAAGAGCATTACTGGTGGACACATAATAGGTACTTGGTATGTGTTTATTTGTGAACTGCTAAGTGAAATCAACCCACAGAACAGAGATTGCACACTGTCCAGCCAGCTGTCCATCACGTCATGCTATTTCTGTGGACCTGCTGTGTGCCAGCCTGTGTTTTCTGCTTTTGAAGGGCTGTGGTTTGAGCAAGGAGGCCAACAGGAGACAGACAGGAAGTCCCACCTCAAATCATGCTTATTTAACTGGTCCTGCAGAACTAGGAGGAGAACGAGGGTCCCTCCAGTCTCCCTTTCCAGGGTGCGCCAGCAGCTAACTGTGCTTTCACAGTTGGTTCCCATCTAGCAGGTGGCGTGGGATGGGCACACATGTCTAATAGCACAGTCCCACCCCTAGGTCACTTGACCAGAGTGAAGATGCCGCAGCATGCCAGGCCCTGCACTGGTAGCTGGCCACAGGCAAATGTGAGCTGGCCTGAGGAGGTGGCTGGAACCAGCACTGGCTGTCACCATAGCTTGGAAGTCTCCTAGGACTTACCCTCTGGCCTGGCTGCTGCCAAGACTCCAAGACCATCATTCTCACAGCAGAATGAAGATTGAAGCCCGGGCAGCTCCCAGCACCATCCAGGAGGCGGCATTCTGTGGACACATGGTCCCACTGTCTGGACACTACAGACCATGTCCCCTGGGCCCTCTCTCTGTCCTCTGTCTGGGTTTGTTTCCCGAGGGCTGGAAAGGTGGCAGATAGCTGTGAGACAGCCAAGGCTCATCTTTTCATGGCTGCTACTGATCCAACTGTGGGACCCCAGGAGAAATTCAGACCTGGGAGAACTTACGGATCTGCCAGGTCCAACTTCAGTTACCCTATGTCACAGGTGAGAAAGTGAGGCTCCAGGACAGGGAGCATGCTTCTCTCACAGTCTCACAAAGACCCCACTCACCTGTATTTCTAACTATACAAAGTCAAACCTGTCCTCATCCTTGAAGAATTAGATCTATCTTCCAGATCTTAGACCAGGTCAAGTTTTAAGATGCCTAAGTCCCCCAACATGTGTCTGCAGGCCATTAGTATTGAATTCTAGGCTTCCTCCAGTGGCCGAGAGTGGAAACAAAGCAGTGGATGAATTCGGGGACTTTTGCGGCAGTGGATTTGGGGCCACCTCCTCTTGGAGTGTTCTTCTGGGTCTCCCACACTGGCATCCATATCGGGGTTTCCACAGCTTGGCTGCACCCTGCCCTCACCTGGTGCCTTGCACACCATTTCACATTAGTGCAAGTCGTGGTCTCACACCGACGGAGCTTGGTTAAAAGGTGCTCATGGCTATCACCATGTATCTTCTCCCTTGAATCCGTCAGTAAACATCCAGTGAACAAAGAAGGGGAGGACAGGTGAAGGAAGGAGAAAGGGAAGAAAAGCAGAGGGAAGGCAGGTTGAGGGTCCCCAGAGAGGACGGACACCGTTCATTTTGGCCAACAGAATTCCGTCTTTGTCCACCTCTTCCCAGGGGTCTCATCCTTCGGTGAACGCCGTGTCCCTCCCAGACCTCCAAGGGTTGCTCCTGCTTGGACAAAGCCCACCGTGGTGAGCCCCTTCTTCTGGCCAGTGAGGGGCTTGGATGTGGATATGAAATACAGAATGGATGCACAGACATGGGAGGAATCATACATGCTGGAGCCTCCTAAGGATGTTTTCCTTTTACAGACACAGACGTGTGGCAAATTCTTTTCTCTTAGGACTTAGGGGTCTGGGACATGCTGCACACTCAGAGGTGCTTCAGGAAATCACCCCACCAAGTTCATCCTGATGTGATGACCATCAAGAACCCCTGGGGCAGCAGTATCTCCTCTAGTGGAGCTTTTGTTACTTATGATACATCCTTTCAGTCCATCTAGATCAATGCTTGCTAAAGGGGTTTCTTCTGTCTTTGTGGCTTAAGAGCTTGTATTTTAGTTGTTTCTCATTGCTGAACAAAATACATGACACTCACAACATAAAGGAATAGAGCTTTGTTTTGGCTCACATTTTGGGCCATAGTCACCTGGTTCCAAGACAAGATGGCATGGCAGAGGGGCATGGCGGAAGAGAACTGCTCACACCATGGTGGACAGGAAGCAGGAAAAGTCAAGAAAGGAGTGGGAAAGGGAGATGCACCCTTCCAGGTCACCCCCACAGGGACCCACCTCTTCCAACCAGGCCTCACCTCCTAAAGGCTAGTCAAATAAAAGCCACCATAAGCCAATCACCTTCCCAAAGTCCCACCTATGATGGTGTGAGACTTTAGGGAACATCTGGATATAAAGCACAACAGCTTATGCCTTCATAGCCCTGACCACTGATCAAAGCATGAAACACGCTGATTAATAGCGTGTGTGCCCATGCATTAAAGGAGTTTCAGTGTGGTTTGTAGCACTTGTCAGCACTGTTTACTGATAACAGCAGCAGTAACGATCTGTCACACTTGTGTTAGTGAGACCTACGGAAGGCTCTGCTATGGGGCTGGTTTCTCGGAAAGACACGCTAACAGGACCAGTGGGGCGATAACCCTCAGATGAGACTCCATCTGGGGATTCCCCAGTGTGGGGTATTTCATGCACAAGTTGGCTCCGGTGCAAGAGAGAATGTGCTTCCTACCATGACCTTTTAAGGGGGACAGTGGGAGCCCAGGCTGGCTCCTAAGGCAGCCCTTGCTGTGAAGTATGTTCAGTTGTGGTGCGGTTGCTCTGTTGTCCTCTTTCCTGCAAAGGCCTGTGGGAAGGGTAAATGTGGTCATTTTCATCCCGGGAGTCTTCCATAGTGGTGAAAGCCTGGTTAACTTCCATGCAGGACAAACCACACGGGCTCAGGCCATTGCGCAGGTGAAAGGAGATGGTGATACTGTTCCAACAGTGATCAGAGACGGACCAGCCACACTGCAGTCTCCTGGAGTGGCTAAGGTACCCACGGAAAGCTATCATGTCCACGTTTTTCTCAGTTTTTCAACCAGAGTCTTGCTCTCTACATCTCTGGGAAGGGTCATATTTTAAACCAATCCTGAGACTGCCCAGCACCCAAGGCTGCCTGCCGGGTGCAGCCAGGTGACAACATGGTACGTGGGCAGGCTCACTTCTCCCCACCAAGCCCATGTCCTCAGTTGTGCACAGTAAGCTATGCAGTCAAATCCAGTGGCCATGGCTGCATGTGTCCCTTGCACTCTGGGGGCTCCTCAAACCGCTTTAGCTTGCAAAAGTCCATCCTTGTCTATGTCAGGAGTGGCTTACTGCGGGATGCCTGGTCAGATCCCAGCCAGACTGCTGGGTCTCTTGTCCTGGGGCCTTGGGCATTCACTTGAACGCTACGCACCCACATTTCCCTTTTTGAGCTGAGATCGTAATACCATGCTCACGTTTTAAATTGGCATAACAGTAATAGTATCTGTCTTAGTTATTTTTTATTCCTCACTGAGATAAAATACCTGATGCCCAAAGTTGGGAAAGGAAAGGTTTATTTCTTACAGTTCTTGGAGGTTTCAGTCCATACTCAGTTGGCTCCAAGGCAGGGTGGCCTGTCGGGGCCACAGTTCATGGTAGCTGCAAACAGCAAGGCAGAAACCGGCAAGTGAGAGACACGCCTTTTTCCTGCCATTGCCTTGTATGCCGGCTCCACCCCTAGGCGGGTGTAGCACTGATACCATCAATCCAAGGGTTAGACAATGAACCAATCACAAATGCACAATGCAAAGGCATGAGGCCTGGGGGCCACGGACATGAACTGTGACAGTACCTAATGGTGCCTATGCTTGGAGGATCAAATGAATTATTACATAGAACAGTGTCTGGGCACATGGTAAAAGACACATTGCATTGGTCATGATGATGATGATATTTTCTCAAATAACTTCAGAACAAAACAGCATGATTGAAGTGAGCACCTGATGAGGGCGTAAAACTGTGGGCCTAAACCGGGCTTGAGCTTTTCATTCCCCTGGAGAAAATCTCGCTGGGAGTCTTGTTTGCTCTTCACTCTTGTGTCCCTGGAACAGCTGCAATGTTTTGCGAAGCCACCAGATACTTGGATCCACATCCCTTCGTAGTGGGTCATGGCAAAGAGCACCTCATGATGAACCTGGTCCAGTCCTATCAGTTTGAAAGATGAATTCCAAGGACTTAGGAGCACCCTTCCAATCAATTTGCAGCAACTCAAGACAAAATCTCTTCTCCTTGTTGTGTACCAAGCTGGCTAAAGCTGCTCCTGCTGGCTCACAGAGCAGGTTAATAAATTTTCAGGAATTGTGTCAGTTGCTGTTCAACATGCCATTATTAAAAACTAAATTTCAGACAGGTGCCATGACACATGCCTATAATCTGAGTGTTCTGGGAGGCCGAGACAGAAGGATTACAAGCTCAAGCCCAGCTCAGGCAATTTAATAACTTAGCAAGACTGTTTCAAAATCAAAAAAGTAAAAATGAGCTAGGGATGTAGCTCAGTTGGATCAATCTCCAGTACAACAAAATTAATTGATTAATAGATAAATTAATCAATTTATGATTAAAGAAATGAAGGCAAACATTATAAAAGCTCCAAAAATAACTCTCTGTATTTTACTACATTTTACCATTTTCCATGCTCTTGAAGTTATTTGCATCTATCGTAAATAGATGGTAGAAATACCATAAATAACAGTGTATTTCTGTGACCTCTTCTCAATTCAGGGCTCAGAGACATCATATCGGTAGCTCTCAGTTGGCCACTATGGAAGTATTTACACTTCAGGGAGTGGCAGATGATAATGGTCCTACCCCGCCCTATATCAAACACCGAGTCACTCACTACTGCCACCTCCTAGTTGGATGGGGGCTCTGGATGCATCCAAAGCAGAGGGCATCCTCTTGGTCCTCAGGACTGCTGTTTTGTCTCTTGATCACAGATCCAGATCTTGGACATCACTTGGTACTGTGACTTTCTCTGCCTTCCTGAAACTTTCATCTGGCCACATTTCATGTTCCCTCTATGCTCTGCTCCTTGTGGTTTCTTAAACACATACCTTTTGTTCCATCCCTCTGGTGCCTTGCACATTGCGTTTCTTCTTCTGGGGATGCCCCTTCTCTTTCCTCTAGATTTTTATTCTCAAGATTTCTAAGGTATCTCCTCTAGAAAACCTTTCTTAGCCCCCCCCCCTTGCTAGCCTGGACCCAGTGATTGCTAGTAAATATATAAGGACCAGCTCTCTAGAAAGGAAAGGAGGAAGCTCTGAGCTCTAGCATCTGCCAGGTTCCATTATATAAATACCTCCTGGTAGCCAATTTCAAGCTACCCACATGCTGGCCTGCGTGTGTATCTGAGGCAAGATGTGCCAATGGGTCTGAAGCCATTCCAGCACCCACTAACTGGTACAGGTACCCCCCTGTGTCACACCAGCCCTTGTCTTTTCCCCATAACCCAGTTCTGTGACAAGCCACATTGGAGCCTGAGGCAAATGGAAAAACTAGCAATACTGACTTCTCTTTTATTTGTCTTTTTTTTTTTTTTGCATTGATCTCTATTTTTAGAAAAATACATTTAGATATCACTTATCTTGATAGCTGAAGTTTTTGGCACCACATTAGATTTTGTTCCAGCTCCTGTGCCAGATGTTTTTCCCAAGGCCGATCTGCAGATGTCTCCAGCCTGGACACTGAAGGGACATCTTCTCTGGAAGATGAACACTGCACCAGAACCCAGGCTGTGAAGTCACAGAGAGATAGATGTCCCTTAGGTCCCAGGCCTCCAGAGATATCAGGACTAGAGATTCAGAGCAGCTTCCAAGTCTACAGTTGCGAGTCACCTGCCATCCAAGGGCATGAAAACTTGTGCCTGTGTCATTTTACAGAGGACACACAGCGAGGTGGGCAACTTGTCCTGGGTCCCTTAGCCAGTCACTGAAGGAGCTGAAACTCTAACTTAGAACCATCTGATTCTATAGTCCAGAGTCTTTGCCACCTGTCTCCAAAGAAAAAGTATTTGTAAACAGAGCCCTTTCCCGTGCCAGTGAGAGCCCAAAATAAGGGTGATAATGGGTAGGGACAGTCATTTCTGCCCTTCCTCTGAGCTGGCCTTGTCATTAGCTGGACACCATGCTCCCTGCTCTCCCAACCCTCCTGTCACACCAGCATGGATTGCCCCTCTGCACCAACCAGCCTGTTTGTCCAGTCAGTCTCCAAAGAGGAGTTAGATGCTCCCGCTGTAAGGCACTTGCAGTTCCTCATTGTAAAGGTTCAAGAGAGGAGAATAAGCCAAAGCAAACTCGGTGGGGACAGCAGGCGCCTCAGGGGTAAGCTCTGCGTGCACCTATGTGTCCCTGCTACTGAGGACCGAGAACTTGTCCACAATTTAATCTGATATGGTAACCATGGCCACGCATGCCTATTTAAATTAAAATTCTCCAGATTTTGCTCAATGGTACAGGGCCTGTCTGGCCAGCATGAGGTCATGAGTTCAATTCCCAGTAAATCCTCCCAAAAATTAAAAAAAAAAAATTTGTAAATAAATTCTTCACATTAAAAAAAATCAGAAATGAAGTGCCTTATATGTAGTGAGTGGCTACTGTATTGGACAGAGGAGATGGAGCACATTCTTATTCTGGCAGGGAGTTCTGTTGGACACAGCACTGTATTGAGAAAGAACAAGGACTCCGAGAATGACTTGCCTAGATCCACACAGCGAGTTGGAAACAGAACTGGGATGAGACCCATCTTTCCCGCTTCCAAAGCCTGTACTCTCAGAGCTTGGAATATATTTGCCACCACCTGGCCCCAGAACAAGGAGGATTGTTTGCCTGGGCTGGTAGGTCCGTTTGGGAAACCAAATAAGAGATCAGAAGAATGTGGGTGAATGCTAAAGTGGAGAAAAGGAGCCAGCTGCTCTGGAGGAGTATTTTTATCCTGCCCAGATAGCCTGGGAGCTCCCCCTCCCCACTTCAAGCTATTTTTATTTCAGAGCTGGAAAGGAACACTGTCTCCCTCAGCTAGACGCAGGGACCCACGGTCACTTCCTAACGTTACCATTGGCATCGCTTTTGCTTCAGGACTTCCATTTGTCCTCTAAGGACACTCTGTACCCATTTCTGAGGCCACCAGGGTAAAGTGGAATGCCAAATCATAAACAGGGAAACTGAGGCATCCTTGGATGCAGGGAGCTGCTTCAATAGTTTGTCTGTGATACAGTAAGGATTTATACTTGGGGCACTTCGAAAGTTCCTTCTTTCTGGGGTGTAGGCTGGGCTTCACATGAAGGGCACCTGTCCAGTGATGGAAGACTTGGCCTGCCCGTTGCTGACCCCGCATCAGCCCTTGCTGGCTAAGCAAGCAAACTGCATCTTTGAGTTTTTCTTGCCTGGTCCATGATGTGAGGAATTCAGATCCATCTCTTTCCTCTCCTCAAATTTACAGTGAGTCTAGCCAGTGGAAAAGCTCTTGAAAACACCCAAATCCGAGAAAAGATCACACTCTACTCACCATCTTCATCTTCATCAGCTGTAAGACCTGTGATTGTGTGCAGTCCCAGCCCTGGCCTCTCTCTGGGCCTCAGTTTCCCTGCCTGAAACCTGAGCTGTTTGGCCCAGAGAATCTCCGCGGGGCCTTCCTTCCAGCTCCGGCTTGCCTTTCTATGACCCATTCATTCCATCAACAAGTGTTTATTGAGTTCAGCTGCCTGACCAGTGCAGAAACGAAGGACAGGCGTCTCTAGAAGGCTCTCTGTTCAGGCGACTTCAGCCACATACCCAAATCTCCTTGTGTTTTCAAAAGGCAAATTATGGGACACATGTTATTCCCCAAAACACACTCACCCCATCTCTCAGGGAAAAAAAGATCCTCCAGCTCCACCAAGAACTAAGCTAACAGAGGACAAAAACCCATCCTTGTTCCTCTGGGCAGCTTTCCAGGAGCTCACGTCCCCTCTGAAAAGGGGAAACTGTCTGCCCCCGCGTGTCTCTGGGGCTTCGGCAGGCCTGGTAAACAACCTGTGTTTGTCTCAGCTCCTGCTATCCTGACAGATCAGCCGTGGCTGGGCAGAAACACTGCCCCGTTCTGTGCCCAGCCCAGTCCCAGAGTGAGGAAAATTGTCCGTAAATATTTTTATCTTCATGAGCACCAAGGGAGCTGAGAGGAAGGCTTTGATTCTCCAAGGTCCTGGGCCGCTCCCTTCCTCTGGGGACCGTGTGGTCAAGGCTGACCTGAGCGTCCCATCTCCCACACCCAAATTATAGGAGGCTGCCCCTGTCGCCTGCTCCCAGGAGGTGGTGGCATTAGAGGTGGGACCACACTGTACACCACTGCTGGCCTGAGGCTGTTAGAACAGCCTCTGCCAGCCAGCTGGTTTCCTGCCGGGAGTTGGATGGTCAAGGCCATGGAACGGAGGACCAGAAAGGTGCTGGGGGCAGTAGGCACAGGACTGGGACAGAGAGAGAGGCCTCTGTTGCCATTTGGATCTTTTGTTCATTGGGACCTCAGAACAGAAGTTCTGAGGGGGCATTTGGCCTGGGATGTAGTAAATGGCAAAACAGAATCTTGGAGGTCAACAAACTTTCAAAAAAGATGGCTAATGGTGGAATTTTAGTGACACTCACCAACAAAGACATTCAAGGTCAGGAATCCAGCTCCAGAAAAGTCATCCCACACTAGTGCTTCCTATGTCCCATCCTTCTTTGCTATAATCTCTTGGCTTTTATGAAGGAGATTCTTTTTGGAAATTTCTAGAGGGGAAGGCTGCCTCAGCGAATTGATCAGACTTGGGGACCTCCAAGGGTCATTCAAGGGCAAGGGTCTAGGATTCTGTGGTCCCTAGATCCAGAGTGATAAAATGTTATTTCCAAAGCACGAGGTTTCTCGTGCCTTCTGAAGCCAGAGTTCTGAGGTTCTAAAATCCTGGAATCCTCCTGGCACTGATTTTTGGCTTCTATGATTCCAACTCTTTGGAGGTTAAGATTTCTGGGCTCCTTCAACTCTGCGACCTATTTTGGAGCAGACAAGAATCTTGCACAAGGGGACATTCATTCTTAGCAAGGATTAAGTGTGGAGGAGCCCCTCGGGGCCAGATGACCACTCCTCTGTCCACCCACGATGGGCAGCGTTCCACAGCCTCAGGCTTCCAGAGCCCAGCTTGCCTCCGACCTTTTCCTGGTTGTGTCCTCACTTGGCCCCCACTAAATCCTTCCAAGTTCTGCCCAGAGTTAGGCATGAGGCTGCAGCCTCTGGAGCCTGAGCTCCCTCCCCCAGCACCCACTCCCATGGAGCAGAGAGAAAGGGAGGTCGCGCGCCCCCTCACCTCAGAATCAAAGGCACTGGAAAAGGCGGGCTTGGTCCTGACCAGTTGCCTCCTGACTGACCCAGCCCAGCACCAGAATGGCCCTATCTGGGTGACTCAGAGGTTCCCTCAGCTGCAAAACAGAGCTTCCTGCCTGCCCTTGTGGAATTTCATCTCTAGGAAATTCTCTTTCAGGGAAAGCCCTCTGCAGACTCTGGTAGCTGGAGGGAAGCTTCATTCATCTTTCATTGTCTCCTTTATGCATTCAGTGCACCTCAAGACCACACCTCAGTCCACAGTTCAAGTACTGAAACATGACCTTTCTTTCTGCTCTTTAAATGAACTCAGTCCTAATTTAGAGCCAACCTATCACCAGATGGCAGAATGACATTCAGCCCTGGTCATTACTGAGGCTCCCTCATGTCCCAGGTTATGCAAAGGTCCTGGGACCTGAAGCAGAATTAACTCTGTGTTCCCACTCCATCTGTGACTCCCTTGGTGCTAGGGGCCTGGTGACACACTTTGGACACAGGAACCTTTACTGGAGCTGGAACACCAGCTCACTGGGGCCAGACTGCCGAGAGATATCATGCAGCCCCACCATCCTGGGACTTTAACCACTCCCCACTGATCTAAGCGTCACCAACTTTCATCTCCTTGCTTCAGATGCACTTTGCCTCTGCCTTTCCCCTCTGGGGCCCTGGGCTCCTTCCTGAGCTTCCAAACGACTCCAACCACACACCCAGCTTTCAGTCCCTGCAGAGCACCAGTGACCGGGCCATCTCCAGGGCTGGCCACCTGCCTAAATTGGGATGGGGGAGGAAGCCCCTAAGCAAGCCATGGTGCAAATGAGTACCCACATACGTTTAGCACACAATCTTGGACAAGTTCTTGGAGCAGCGACCTAGATCCCCGTGAATGGAGAGAAGAGTGGGACCCAGGAAGAACGAGTCCAGCCACGTATGGCTTGTGGGGCCAGCCAGAGCATGCGGGCTCAACGCCCACCCGGGGGTCTCAGCAAAGTTACAGCTGGGCGGAGCCATGTGGAGGAGGAGGGGCTTAGGAGGGAGCTGGGACATTTGGGGGTCTTCCAGCTGTGCACTAAACACAGGGCTTAGAGTCTGGAGCCCTGACTGCCGACCCTGATCTGCCACATCTCACCGTGAGACCTGAGCAAGGACCCTGCCTGGGCTGGGGCTCCCTCTGTAAATGAGGCATCCTTCTGGATAGTCCGCAAGTTCCCTCCCAGTGCCAGGACTGCCTTTCTCCAGGGGCTGCTGACCACGCCCTCATCTCTGGTTTCCATCGAGTCCTTCCTGCCACCGTGTACAGAGAAGGCCAAGCGCTGCTGTCTAAGTGGACTCTGGTCCACTGTCACAGCTCAGGATGGCTGGGGACAGGGTACAGCACAAATCCATTGTACGTAGCTACATCTCCTGGCTCTTTTAGTTCAACTGTGGGGTCAGGCCTGGCACCCGCCCTCACACATAAGCCCATCCCATGCCCTCACGCACGGGCACACACATGAACCAACGTGGGGGACAGAATGTCACCCAGGAAGGCCAACAGCCTAGGTGACACTCTAGGGGCTACCTGCAGAGCCTGGAGGACCCCAGGCATCACACACCCCACAGATACCCAGCCTGTCGGCTGCCAGTGTCAGTAGTCCGCTGGTCCTCTCCCTGGCCCTGCCTGGTCTCCTAGTGGCTGGCCACCCAGGATCAGGCCCAGCAGTGGGAATAGTGGGGAAAGGGGAGAGAAAGAGATGAGTTAGAGAGCGAGAGAGAGAAGCAACGGGCACAGTGCACTTGAGAGGAAGATGGCTCTGGAACCAGAGCCACGGAGAAAAGAAAGCATGAGAGAGAAGCTGCAGGCAGAGAGCAGGGGCCACAGCACGGAGATGCTTCAGAGCAGGAGCAGGGACTGAGGGTGGGCAGTGGGGAGGCCTGGGCCTGGCGGAGTGGGGAGGACACACACACACAGCACACTCACACATGCACTCCACACCACACATACTACAAGCCAGCACACACTACACACACGCTGCATACCACACACTACACACACCACATATCACACACATCACACACATTCTGCACACACCACATGCCATTCATACCACACACACGTATACTGCATGTACTGCACCCATTACACACTACACACAGCACATACCACACCCATCACATATACTCTACACACATACAATGCACATGACACACACTGCATACCACACGCATTATTCATCACATCATACGCCACACTCATACCCCGGCCACATTATATACTATGCGTGTGACACACCACATACATCTATCCCATGTATGACTCACCACACGCACCACACACCACACACTCATCACACCCAAATCACATAGATAAACACATAGACACATATGTTATGGATTAAAAACTGGTGGTCAACTTACCTGAATTGGATCAGCAGGGCGCTGAGTGCAGATGGTCCACCTGAGGAAAGCTGCCAGCATAAACAGACGTGGAGAAGGAGAAGCTAAGCATTAGTGTGTTGAGGTATTGAGGCGCTGCGGGCTCTCCTACGTGTTGCTGTTGAGCCATCGGTTCTCCTGGAGAAGCTCTGGTCTTCACATCGAGCACTGCTTCCTGGCTCCGGGGGGTGAGACGTGTGTTGCTTAATCTCCAGGATGAACTCGTCACGCTGGCTTCCTGCCATGTACTCAACTGTGCTTATTGTCAGAGGAGCTCGGGGCCTCTGCGACACTGAGGATGACTGTGGTGCTTTTCAGAGCAGCCCTGGTCTTTGTTGTGAGTGTGACTTCTTGGCGCCAGTGTGGAACCCTCAACCTACCAGTATAGCTCCTTCTCCCCGCTGGCATAGACTTCCTAGTTTCCACCACTGACCTTTGGGCTTTTCCAGCGCGGACCCATAAAAGAGACTGGCGTGAGTCCTTATGGGCTGCAAACCTCCAGTTGGGCTCCTGGGAGGCATTGTCATGAGCTCTGGGTCTTCATCTGGACTCAAGTGGCACATTGCTGTAGGATTCAGTCCCTTGGTGTCTTTAGTGTTGTGGATAGATTTCCTGCATTTTCTTGTGTTAACTCTGGGTGACCATCCTAAAATAATATTATACACTCCATGTCCTGATTCTAATTGTTCTCCACATAACCCCTGAGTACAACATGCCACAAATATATACCACACTGCAGTCCATACTATACACATACCATGTACACACACCATACACACACACATACATACACCATACCATACACACACCACACACACACCCCATACACATCCCAAGGACAGGCCAGGATGCTGATCATGGTCCTCTAGCCAGGAGGCCCATCACTTAGAACAGGGACAGCTCCCTGAGACTCCTCAGTGGTCCCAGATGCCAGGCCCAGTGGGATCTCACTTCCCAGCAGGGAACTTGACCATTTCCTGTGGGGAGGGAACCTCTCTTCCAATAGCAGATGAGGGGTGGTCGGGCCCCTGAGGAAACTGCTTGCTGCCCTTGCCTCTGGCGTCCTGTGCTGTTCCCCACCCGCTGCCCCCTGCACGGATGGTCTCAGCCTCAGGCAACATGGGAGAGGAGCTGGAGGCCAGCAGATGGGGGTTATTGGAGGTACCTCCCACACAGAGATGTGAAGATTCCATTCCACAGGGGCTGCAGGCAGACGAGGCCCCTCAGTTCAGGACCGGAGAGTTCTGGGCTCCTCCACTTGTGAACAGACCGCATGACCTCCGCCATTTGTGATCTGACCCCTGGCTTCAGGAAGATGAGGTGGCAGTCACCTTCCCGGGGGGTGCTGCCGCTGCTCTCGTGATCCCACAGCTAAGCCAGTGGATGGATGCCTGCTGGCCTTGCCCAGAACATGGTGCTTAGAGGCTGATGTGAATGTGGCAATGATGTTGATGGTGATGATAGTGACAGTGGTATTAATAGCAGCTACCAATGCCATGGCCACCACCCAGCACTGCCACCATCACCATAACTATCACTGCCATGGTCTCCATCGGCATCAGTGCCACCTTGGAGGGGGCTGGGAAAGTGGGGGCATTGAGGCCAAGAAGACCCTTCTAGTCAGCACCTTTCTCCAACATGGGCTCCATGCCCTGTGCCCCAACTCCCCTTGGGCTTCCCCAGCTGTCCATGGACACATCAAGCTCAGTCTGTCCAAGACTACACTGTGACCTCCTCATACCCAAAACTTACTCCCCTTCCAGTATTCCCTACTTCATTCCAACCATTTCTCAGGACAGAAATGTAGAAATCATCCCAGATGCTCTGCCTGGCTGTGAAGTTACCAATCACAGTGACCTGCCTGCTTCCAAGGAGGAGAAGCATTTACCAGTTATTTGCACAGAGCCTGGAGTAAAGGTGATTCTCAGTTTTTACTGCTGGTTGTTAGAGTGGGAAACATCAATGAGGAAGGACATAACTCACCTACAAACACAGGAAGTGCGATAAAAACTAGACCTCCGGTCCCCCACCCAGGCTTCCATGAATTCAGTGGGCAGCAGGTGCTGCTGTGAACCAGCCCCAGGCCACATCTGTTACCGTCCCTGACCCGAGACTCTCCGAGCAACACCTTTCTGCCAGTCTGGCCTCCTTGCCTGGCCTTTCAAGTTTTGCAAATAGTGAGTGGCACTTGAAAAGGTCCAGAACACTCATGGGCTCTCTGAGGACACATGTGACAGGCCTCTGGGAGCCCCCTATCTTCCTGGGGCTGTCCAGGCACTTAGCTCAGCAGGCTCCCTGTGATCAGATACTTCTTTCTCTCCTGGGGCAGCCAAGAGGCTGCTGGATCTCATGACACTGCCTTCTAGCACTGGACAGCCCTGGGTCACTGCCCGTTACTCAGATGGGAAAATGGAGGCTCACCCAAGCCCATGCTTTGCCAACTAAATCTCCTGTGGTCACAAATCTTTGTAATGTGATCTCTACTCTTTGAGTAACCATTTCTGTGCTCCAAGCATCAAGCTGGTTGTTGAGACCATGGAATCTTGTTTAACTGTCACATCAATCCTAGGGCATAGGTCTTGTCCCCCTCACCCACGTGGCTCTGTGGTCCTGAAAGGCTAAGCCACCTGCTCAAGGTCACACGACTTCCAGGCCAGCCTGGACCACTAGAAGCCAGATGGGCACAGTCCTTCTTTCTGCAGATGTGCCACTTGCTGGGGGCCTGAGCACAGGTACCTGGCCAGCACTGGGGGCAGAGGCTCCCAGTTGCAAAGCCTTCCCCTTCCAGCCCTCAAAGCCCCTTTCACGGGCTGCTCCACACCCCACTGGGGCAGCCAGACAAAACCGCTAGTGTTGGGATTATTTTTCTATTTCCAGATGGATCCGTTTGCTGGCTCCATGAGGGCCTCCCATCACTGCGTGGGGGCTGGGGGCCCAGCGCCAGGTTAATATTAGGAGGAGCGGGAAAAGAGGCCGGCCAATGCAGCTCCTCACGGAACGCTGGCCTGTTCCCCCAGTGTGGCCTCTGAGGACCAGCCCCAGGGGCATTAAAGGGGACCCGGCCGCCAGGCATGTCACAAGGAGAAAATAGTGTGCTTTTTTCCCCAAGGAAGTTCTTGAGTGTCTCCTTTGGACTGAAGGCCAGAACAGAGTCCCCAGGTGATCTAGGGCGTTGAGCTGGGCTTCCACTCACACTGAACCCTTGAGGGCATTTTTCATTCCACCATTCACTTTGCCAACACTTACTGAGCACCCACTATTGTCAGCTGGCACAGTATACCTTGAGGATACAAAGGTTTCTCTCCCTCCCAGCAGGGAGGGAGCCGCCTGTTAGAAAATCACATGTGTGAGTAGAAACTCACAACTATTCATAAGAGGCCACGGGAAAGAAGTCCTTCATATGAACAGTACTAAACATTGGCTTTAAAAAACTGTCCATTGTAAACAGTTCATTTTTCAAAAGACAGAAAATAGGTAAGACAGTGGCTGTCTCCCTAAAAGGGTACCGGAGCCACAGCCTCGCCCACCCACTTTGGCTGGGCCTTGGCAGAGCCCTGGGACAAAGGCAGGGTTCAGGTAGCCTTGCCGTTGATCTTGGCACAGTGGAGGAGGAAGATCAAAGTATGGAGAACTCACTGATCACACTGATCCACCCAAGTGTGTGAGGAAGTTACCTCCAGAGATCATGAAATGAACTGCAGAAAGTTGACTTGGTTATTAGCACAAAAAACAACTTCAGACTACGGGTGCAAACGACTTTCATCTCTTGGTGTCTGCCTTGACCCTTGGTTGCCAACGCACAGGCACCAGATCAATAAATATGAACAAATGACTCTTAGCATAGAGGGACACTGAGGCCAGAAGGTTCCCCAAGAGTCCTCCATCAAGCACCAAGGGAGTTTGACTCATGAGGGAGTGATGACCACATCTGACCTGAAAGGGCTGTCTGTATCACTTGTTCTATCTAGTGAGTCCATGTAGACTAGACGGACTCAAAGGGACACTCCAGAAGGGACTTCAGTGCCTACAGAGGAAGAAGGTCTGCAAATGAATGGGCAAGAATGGAAGGTGGAAAAGCCCCAGGGCCAGGTAAGGGAGGAGCAGTACACAAAGAAATCAGCGACTGGTAGAAATTTGAAGAGACACTGCTGACCTGAGTAGGGACTTGAACCAGAATCCAAGGCCAAGTGAACTTTACAGTTACTGTCACACTTAGAGCCTGGTAGGAGGTAGCATGCTCTAAAGGGTCAAATGAAAGAGTGCTTCCGTTTCAGCAGTAAAAGACCAAGGAGGTTGTAAATAATGGTACTATCATGACTACTGAGAGGAAGCGGAAGGATTGAAATGAACTTCTCTGCCATAGAAGGGGACACTCAGGGGGCAGCTGCTGCCAAAGCAAGTGCACTGACCTCTCTCCTTGCCTGCCCTCCAATTGGCCAGTGCCTCCCATGGACAAAGGCCAGAGAGGAAGGAACATGGTGAGCCAGCCCAACCCAAAGAGGCGAAGAAGGGTAGAGAGAAGGTGAGCAAGGGTGCATCGGCAATGTGATGTGTAACTTGACTGGGCCCCGGGGTGCCCAGGTCACATGTGGTGTGTGGTGTGTCTATGAAGATGTCTCCAGGTGACACAAGCATGAAAATCAGTAGGTTTGATAGAGAAAGAGCCACTGGTTCCCAGGGTAGATGGGTGTCACCCAACATGGTGAGGCCTGCAGAGAACCAGAGGCAGAAGAAGGGGAGTCTGCATATGCTGTGGAAATGGAGGGTCTCATTTCATCTTCTCTGCCTTTGAACTGGGACGTACACCACTCACTCACCTGGTCCTCAGGCTTTGGAATTGGACTAGGACTAGTGACTCTTAAGTCCTAACTCTGCATGAGCCAATGCCTCATAATTCTCTCTCTCTCTGTCTCCTCTCCGCATTGCTTGACAATAGTGATTAATTCTAATAAGACAAAAGGTGATTTCATCATTGTGCAAACATCACAGAGCATACTGCCACAAACTAAAATGGTTGCAATGACACCAGGTGATGTCATCTTATGAGAAACTGTTATATATGTAGCTCAACCCAGTGTGACTCATGTGTGTGTGTGTGTGTGTGTGTGTGTGTGTACACATACACACATACCCTATTGGCTCTGCTTCTCTGGAAAACCCTGACTGATTCAGGAGGCCACAAAGGTGACACATATACCCAGAAGAGAGGCCCTGTACCTGGTTGTCCCATTGGCCACAGGCCTCAACGCTCCCAACTGTCTCACAGTTCAGCTGGCTCAGTTCAGAGCACAGACTCTCCACTGGCCCTGGATGGCACTCAGGTTTGCAGGCCCTGGAAAGATGCAGTTAGAGGTGGCTTCCAAGCTCCTCTGCCTCCATGTAGACCTACGTGGACCTTGGGTGCCTGGCTGAGCACACAGACCCTGAAAAGTACATATGCTGGTCCTTGGTCTTTTGCAGGTACCAAGAGCTGAGGAGCATCGTGGGGGAGGGGACTTCCAAGCCCTGCCACTTGTTCAATATGTACAGAGCCCCTGCTCTGTGCAATGGTCTTACGAGGGTTCTGGGGATCCAGTGATTGTCCAGTCAGATTGCTTTACAGCCCAATGTGGGAGACAAGTGTGTATTTATCAAAGGACTCTTCGCCAGGGAGGATTAAGATACAGCAAGAGGCACTGAGTCCTCTGGCCTTATAATTTAGTTGGGGGAGAGAGAAAATTAACAAAGAAACTCATAAATGCACAATATAGTTTTGTAATTATAACTTTCTTCTTTGTGCAGAAAATCAAATCAGGCTAAATGGATTGACTATGAAGGCAAAGATGGGTTTTATTAGTTATCCATCACTGTATAAAATGTAACTGCAAACTTAGCGATCCAACCCCCACCCTGGCCAATTTCATGTGTGTGGACACTGCTCAGGAAGTTAGATCGAGTACAGAGTAGGGTTAGTCCCCATGCCATGATGTCTGGAGACTCATCTGGAGAGACTTGGGTAGCTGTGGGTGCCTAGAGCCATTCACCATGTATTACAAACAATGGTTCCCCAACCGGTGACATCCACATCCCAGTCCCAGGCACCTAAGACTGTGTCACCTTACATGACACATAGGATTTTCAGGCATGACTCAATTAGAGGTTTAGGTGGTGAGATGATCCTGGATTATCTGGGTGGAACCACAGTGACCATGAGAGTCATCACCAGGGAGAGAAGGAGGCAAGGAGAGCCAGAGAAAGAGGTGACAGTACACAGTGGCGACATAGAAATCAGATGTCACTCTGTCAGTTTTGGAGATGGAAGAAGAGCTGCAGCCAAGGAGGCCAGGGGCCTGTAGGAGCTGCCGGGGGTGAGGAAACAGTGTCCCTGTCCATCCCTTGAGTCTAGCTCGGAGAGAGCCCTTCTGACTGCCAGGACTGTAAGAGGATAATTGAATTGTTTTATGCCAGTGAGGTTGTGATCATTGTTGCTAATATAACATTCCCGAACCTTTGGCTGGGTAACTAAAGAACAGGCTTAGCCAGGGCAGCTGGCCTGGGCATCAGCCCATGACCTCCCTGCATGGCTCCAGCTTCCTTCCAACATGGCGGCCTCAATGCAGTTGGATTATCTGTGGTGGTTCAAGGTTCCAAGATCAAGTGTTCCTGCAAAATTAGGCAGGAGCTCCCAATCTCAGAGGTTCCATAGTGTCACTTCCACTCTATGCCATCAGACAGAGCTGTCCCAAGCCCACCCAGATTCAAATGGAAGGATAAGATTTCCTCTTTTCCACCCCCTTTGCAGTATCAGAGATTGAACCCAGGTCTTTCACGTAGAGGTATATTTCTAGTCCTTTTTATTTTTTATATTTTGAGACAGGGTCTTGTTAAGTCATTGAGTTATCACCATTAGGCTCAAATTTGAAATCCTCCTGCCTCTTCCTCCTAGAGTTCTGAGGTTACAAGTGTGTGTCACCATTCCCAGCCCTACCTCTTGAGAGAAAAAGGTTCAGAGAACTTATGGCTGTGTTTTTCTCAGTCTTCATGTGGCTAATTCAGAGAGAGTAGTTGGGAAAGACAAGGGAGGTGACATTGAGGAGGGAGTGATGCCAGGGATAAGGGGGCAGAGTACCCAAGAAAGAGTAGCCAGGGCAGGTGCCCAGAGGGGAGAAGGAAGCAGGCCAGTGACCTGCACTTCTGGTCCAGGGAAGGGGTGACACAGTAGGGCTTGAAGGGCTATAGAGAGGTAGCATAGCCTGATAAGTTTCCTTAAAGAAGGGCTATAGGAGTCAGGGCTTGGAAGTCCCCTCCCCCACGATGCTCCTCAGCTCTTGGTACCTGCAAAAGACCAAGGACCAGCTTATGCACTTTTCAGGGTCTGTGTGCTCAGCCAGGCACCCAAGGTCCACGTAGGTCTACTTCTGGGCCAGGATTAGAGCTCTTCATGTGTCCCCTGTCACCAGCCCTTCCTCACAGACATCCTTTCAGGGCTCCACCAGGTGAAGCCTTGCTTAATTAGCTGGGGCTCCAAGAGTGCATTTCTCCTGGAGGTAAACAGAGCCAGAGAGAAACAGAGCAAGGCAGTGTTCGCAGGGCGCCTGGCTCGGAACCGGATACCCCAGGCCTGCAGGCCTCCCACCTTCGGAGCCCAATCAAAGCTTTCTCCCCACTGCAGCTGGGAAGTGGAGGAGGCCCAGGAGTGGGCAGAGAGGAAGACACAGGAGCAGGGCTCTCTCTGTCTGCAGGTTGGTACTGGGAAGTCAGACCCTTCCCCAGGAGGCCAGGCATTTAATGGCAGCGTAGCCTGGTCTGCAGAAGTTGCATGATACAAAACCGTTTAGTTTTTCTCTCTGATGCATAGCAAAAATGATTAAGAACACAACGTCTTGTTCACAGGCTTAGGTACAAATCTTAGTCTTGCCTTTTACTTGTTTTAAAAATTTGGGTCATTTTTACTTTTCTGAGCTTTGGTTTCCTCCCCTGTGAAATGAGAATGATCCCACCCACTTTATAGAATTGCTGGAAGATTAAAGAGAGTTGATGAAGATGGTGATGATGATCAGGAGGATGGCGGGTGACATGCTGAAGCCCTTGGCATGAGTCAGGCACAGCTCCAAGCCCGCTGAGAGTCGGTGCCTGGTTTCCTCACACCTCAACGAAGCAGACCATAGATGAGGAACCAGGTGCAGAGTGGGTAAGGAACTTGCCAAAGGCCACACAGCTGATAGTTTATGTACCAAATAATGGCATGCAACACCAGGCAGTGTGGTTCCTGAGCCTGCAGCGTGCTGACCCCCAATGTCCTGGCTGTGGAAAGCAGCTCTAAAAGGGGCAGGTCCTCTGCCGCCCCAACCCCAACCGGCAACTGTCTTCTCTCCCCTGCTGGGTGGTCAGAAGCTCAGGGTGCGACTGATTCTGGATCTCCAGTGATGGGCCTGGAGCTGGGTCCATATAAGGTTTGTCACGACGAATGTGACACAGATAATGGTGTCACTCTTGTCATATCCTCTGGTGGATTCTGAGGGGTCTGAAGTCAGGTTGCCTAGAGTTAAATCTTGACCATACCATTCACCAAGGCTAAGCCCCAGTTTCCCTAACTCTCCACTGGGTAGGATCAGAATTCTCCTCTCCTACCATCTTGTTAGTGTGAGGTCAGCGTGTACGACGCTAAGCAGGGGACTCTCGTTCCTTGATGTCCATGGGGAACCATTTCCAAGACCTCCCATGATACCCAGACCTGAGGCTACTCAGACCCTTCTATAAGATGGCCCAGGGCTGTGTGTGACCTCTAGCCGTCCCATTGTATTGTCCAGGGATTAATGGAGAGAACAAAGTCTGCCCTTGTTCAGTAGACACAGCTCTTCTTTAAATACTTCTGATCCCTCTGTTGATTAATTGTGTGGATATGGAATCCCTGCGTAGAGGTTATCTTTATTTTGTGGTTGGACTTCTACCCTCAGCCAGCTTTCTCAGGAGGACCCTGGTCCTCAGGGACCAGGCTGCCCTCCCGGCCACAGAAGAGTTAACCTGGCTCTTTCTGGGGCCAGGTAACTTAACTCCTGTCTCCCAGTGCAGAAGTGGGATTGGAAGGTGAGATGGCTGCTGGCCATGTGCTCCCCAGCTAAATGGCTGCAGGACTCACCCCAACCCTTTCTTCTCCCGCAGCGGTCATAGATATGGAGAAACAAGATCGGCCTCAGGCGGGCGGGGGACTGGGCGCTGTGTTGGGACCTGGGAGCGGGAGGTTGAAGGGAAGTAACATAAGTCCTCTAATGGCTCTCACGACTCAATCTCCATCTGCCCCCTGACTTTCCCAGAGGCCCAGAGAGGTTAAGGGCTGGGCCAGTATCACACAGCTTACCTGGCAGTAGGGTGGACTTTCTCTACCTGGAGGTCCCTAGATTCCTGGCTAGAGTCCTGTGACACTACCATCCAGACCAAGATCACTTCTCAGGGGTCAAGGACAGAGATGAGGGCTCCGGGAGACTCCACATGGGCCTCAGACAGGGAGCCAAGTGGAGCCGGCAGTGTGAGGAGAGCAGGGAATCTCCAGGCGACAGGATTGGGTACCAGGGCCTGCCTCTGTGCCCACGCTGGTGCCCTGGGGAGGATCAGTTGCTGGTGTCGAGAGGCGGGAAGGAGGGTGGGCATCCAGCACCAGAGGCCCAGGGCATCTCCCTCGGGGGGAGAGCCCCCTCCTCAGCCCCCTCCTTCTCTCTGCCCCTCCTTGCTGCACTCCGGCGCTCTGCGCTCTGAGGCTGTTTCTGTCTGGGTCCCTCTGCGCTCCCTGTTTCTGTGCCCTATCTTGTCTCCCTCTCTCTGAGTTTCTTTCTCTGCTTTTGCTGCTTCTTTTTCCCACTTCTACTCTCCCTTTCTCTCTCTAGTCCAAGTCCCTCCACCCCCACCATCTCTCTTGTTTCTCTCTCGTTTCTGTCTCTCTTTTTCTTCATCCTCCCTCTCCTCCTCCTGTCATTACAAGGAGATCATAGGTCATCAATCCCCACCTCACCTGGGACAGATCAGGGGTGAGAGGAGGAGTGTGACAAGCCTGGAGGCCAGGGGAGTAGGACAGGTGACAGGAGGCTACTGCAAACCTGGAGGAGGGGAGGGGAAGCCAGAAAGATGCAAGCAGGGCCCCAGGGTGCCCTGTGTGAGGCAGGACGAAGAGTCAGCAGTCAGGGAAACTTCTATGGAGGGGTGACGAGGGAGGGAGACCCTGACGTAAGCATGTGCAAGGGCGTCATTTAGGCTGAACCCCTGGCCTGTGAGCTGGGCTGGGGGAGACAAGAGAAAGGGCAGATGCTGAGATGGAGGCCAGGCTGGGCCAGTCTGGGGAGAGCCTCAAACGCTAATCCAAAGCTTGGACTTCAGCCCAGGGATGGCAGATTTTTCTGTGAATTGAATGAGACTCCACAATTCTTCCCACACAAATGTACATGCCTGATATTGAGGACCCAAGTCAAGGCTGCTGAGACCCTCTGAAGTTCTCCCACAAGCCACAGATGCCCCTCAGATATGAAGCAGTTCCAGGGCCTCGAGTCAAGGAGGTAAAAGTCTTGGGGCTGCACCTTAGGAAGCTGAATCTACAGAGGAACAAGTTTGTTTGTCAGGCAGAAAGGCCACGAGTGCTGGCCTGTTAGGTGCAGGACCTCTGGGGTGTTCCCCACTTCCCAGAGACCCTGCAGGGCTGCTTGGGTCGTATCCAGATGGGCAGGCCTGGGCCTCAAGCAAGGGCAGCTGCAGCCTGGGGCACTCAGCAGCAGAGGGAGGCTCTGAGGCTGTCCGTTTGCTGCTGCAAAGGAGCCTCAGTGTTGGGCCAAAGGAGAGGCCTTCAGAGCGTTTCAGACATCAGGCCAGGGGTGCTGGCATCAGGCTCAGCCTCCTCAGCTGGGGGTTGCTGTCCTCACCAGCCACAGTACCAGGCTCTTGGCTCTTGCTCTGACACTTCATTGTACAGATGGGAAACTGAATCCCAGGGAGCCATGAGATCTGCCCAAAGTTATTCCCAGGCAAGTCAGTGTCCTGTGCAGTTTACTTTTTCAGTCCTGAGCTCTTCTGCCATGCTGAAAGGATGACCCTCCAGCTCCTACAAAGCCTGGCCCCTGCTCTGGCTCCTTTGTGCTCATGTGTCAAAGCCTGTGTAGAGGAAGTCACTGCCATTGCTGTAGCAGTCACCTCAAGTGCCCACAGGCATGTGATATTGTGCAGTCTAATGTGCAGGTAACGATGTTACCCTGCTGCACAGATGAGGAAACCGAGGCCCAGAGAGACCAGAATGACTAGCCACAGTCTCCCTGTCAGTCACGCACAGAGGCAGGGTAAGGAGCCAGGTGTGCCCAGCTGCAAGCCAGGCCTCTGTCTGCCTCCCAAGTCACTCTGTTTCCTTTTCTGCCGTAGACCAGGAGCATCAAACCCACTTGGTTAGAAGCATGGAAGACCAGCAATCTGCCCCAACAACAAGATATACAGGATTCCGCCTGGCACACCCAGGTGGCCAGCAGGGAGGCCTTCAGCTGTCGCTTTCCTCCAGCAGCAGAGCATTAGGGCAACTCCAGATGCCAGCACAGCTGGTGTCCAAAGTGTTGGTTCTGCCATCAACCAGCTGTGTGACCATGGCCTCAGAGCGTCTCTCTGGCCATGCCTCTGCCTCCCTTCTGAATCAGAGGCGGCTGGGCTCCCAGGACCTGGAGGACAGTGCCATCTCAAGTGCCTGCCATGATCCTGGCTGGGAGGAGATGTGCTGGTGCCCTCTGGCAGAAAGGCTTGCCAAGCAAGGGGTTTGGCAGGCCATCTTTGCTTGCTCTGTTTGAGGTTGACTGTCTTATTCCAACAAGGAGCCACCCCCAGGGTGGCCTACTCCAGCCCCAGTGAGTCACTTGCAGAGTGAGGGGCAGGAGGCAGGAGCTGTCTCTGTGGCTCTTGGCATCCAGAGGAGCCCATGGACCCACGAGCCCATGCCGAGCGGGAATATGTATCAACCACTGTCTCCTATAAATCGCAGGGAGAGAACAAGGTGGGACTGTCAAGGTGGCCCTTGGAGAGAAAGCTCAGCCTGTGTGCTCTGGAGAGGTGACCCGGGGGGACCTGGGCACTGCTCGGGGGCATTAATGAGCCCTCCATCTGTGCCACCTTCAACCACGAGCCGAGCTGACACAGCACTTCAGCTGGAGTGTGTGTGTGTGTGTGTGTGTGTGTGTGTGTGTGTGTGTGTGTGTTCTGAGGGAGCAATGGCTCAGTTTTTCCAATCCGGAAAAATACGGCTGAAAAAAGGAAAATTGAGGATGAGTCGCCGAAGATGGCCTGATTCGTGTGAATCTCGGGGCTCACAGCTGACTCTTTCTTCCCATGTTGAGCAGGAGACCTTGTGAAGAGGGGTATTCAGGGGTCAGGGTAGAAATGTGGCTTTTCCTTCTCCAGCCTGAAGCTCTGACCACTGTGCCATCCTGCCAGGGGACTACTCTGCCTGCCTTTGGCCTCAGTGCAATGTGTGTCCTGGAGTTTTCCAATCCTGATTTGAATTTAGCATTTTCTGTCTCTGTGGCCAACACCGCATTTATTTTTACCAGTCGGCACCCCAAGTAAGACGCCCAGAGCCTGGCCTTCCAAGGATTTAGCCCAGGAGACAGGAGGGAGTTTAGAAGTGAAACCATAAAAAATAATGACCAGAACTTACACGATGCTTGTGTGCACAGGCGATGTGTCCTATGGGTTTGGGGGTACCAATTCACTAAATCCCCACAGCAACCTACAAAGTGTTGTCACCATCATTTTTTAGAGTACAAGGAACTGAACCCAAGGGTGCTATACCTCCGAACTATATTCCCAAACTTTTTAAAATTTTGAGGCATGGTCTTGCTAAATTGCTCTGGCAGGGTCAGGATTCAGTTTTCCTGCTGGGATTACAGGTGTGCACCGCTGCATCCAGCTTGTCAGCTCCATTTTACAGATAAGGAAACTAAAGCACTGTGAAGTTAATTCAGTAATTTCTTGTGGGCCAGATAGCTGGGAAGTTATAGCATAGGGTCTCAGACCCCAAGAAGCCTGGTGATTGAGTCTACACCACTCTAAAAAAGAAGCTAAACTGTGGTACAAGTATTAGCTCCTCCCCTGTGCCATGTACCACTCTTGATACTGGGGACACAATGATACAAAGTATAGTCAAAGGCTTGTTATCTCAAGAAACTTGTTATCTTTGTTTTCACCAATTATCCACTCATTCATCCATCCATCATCCGTCATCCATCCCCCCTCCATTTTTCATCCATAATCCATCTATGTATCCATTATGGAATCATCCATAATCCATCTATGCATTGGTCTACCAATCCCTCGTTCATCCATCCACCCACATATTTATCTGTTCTTCATCCAGCCATTTATCCATCCAGTCAACTACCATCCAGCCATTAATCATCTATGTATCCACTCACTCATTCACCTGCCCACCCATCTGTCTACCTACCCATCCGTCCATCCACCCACACAACCATGGTTCATTCACCTAACCCTCATCTTTCCATCCGTGTCTGTTTTTACTCTCTGTTGAATCCTCCGTGCTCAGCACATTACCTGGCACACGGGTCCTCTGCCAATATTTATGGAAGGAATGGGAACAGATTTGGGTCCTGGCCAGGAGATCTGTGTTCTTACGCTTTCCCAGTCTCAGTGCAAATGGGCAAGGGAAGGCTGCTTGCCCATCTCATGGGATTTGGATGCGAAGGCAAATGCACTGTGAACTGTAAGGAGCTGGAAGGACGGAGGAAGCGCCAGGCTACTGAACCAGTAAGCAGGCTCCAAGGGTTGCTGAGCTGGTCTCTGATGAGGCCTGTCAGACACTTCCCCTGGGCCTGCCAAGAGGCCCAGAGAGGAAAGGAAACTGACATTTAATGAGCATCCACGATGTGCCAGGGACCTTCACATACTTTAACCCTCTCTCTTCTCTTTTTCAGTCAAAGAAATAAAAGAGAACCATATAACCATTGAGGAGTAGAGCTAAGGCTTAAACCTCAGTCTGTGAATCCCAAAATCTCATAGTTACGGCCATAACCTTGAAGGGGAAACGGCCAGCTTCCTGCCATACAGGTCCCCTCAAGTCCGTTCAAGGTCACAAGGCAAGCTCCTGACAGTGTCTTTAATGAGTACTTCCAATTATGTTTTGCATTAATTATTTCCTTTTTGTTTTACAAGAATCACTCCCCTTTTATTTGCAAAGAAAAGCCAGAGTAAATGTCCCCCCACCCAGTGGTGGGTTCTGTGCTGTCCTCAGGGGAGAGCATGGAATGTCACACTGCTTTGAGACACCATTCCACAACACTCTACGCTGTCATGGTTCACTCACACGCAGGTGTGGCTGTCCTGCCTAATGACATCCAGGCACAAGCCCCCGACTCCCACTTGACCAGCTTCCTGTGACCCTCAGCAGGGGCCAAACTTCTAGGACCCAGGTACAAACCGTGCCCCAAATCCAAAGGCAAGGAAATGGTTCTCCCTTGCACCACAGGCAGGGACAGAAAAAGAAATGCCCACACCCAGGCTCCTGGGCCACCCACCGAGGCTTGGCCCAGCCCCAAGCACTTCACCAATATTTCTCACTGTAGCTTCTTCTCATGGGTGCTTGGTCTCCGTGACCCCATTTTGCAAGTGGAGAAACTGAGGCTCAGAGAAACTAAATCATCTGCCCAAAGATACATAGTTGACTATCAGCAAATGAAACATTATGACACAGCCTTTATTTATACATTGCTTTAAACCCAGGGCTTAAAATAAGACACTGGGCACATGAAATAAAAAGTCACTCCCTCTGTGCTAGGCACTGTCCTCAGTCCTGGGGACCATGACTCATCAAGAAACTGGTGGAAACAAGATCCAGCTTGGCTACACAACTTGGCGAGTGACTGTGAACTGGTCCATCTCTAGGTTTTTTGGTCCAACATCTGGATCTTTTGCGCTCTTTCTTACGATATGTTTGGGTACCATCTTCCAAAGCTGAACTTCCTGGTGGAAGAAGGTGGGTGCTCTGTGGACTTTTGCTGCATTGTGGCTCTGAGTGACCATCAAGCTCCAGAGACCTCCGAGCATGCCACACTGGGCAAAACCCCTGGCAGGAACAGATGAGGAGCTGGGCGTTTGGAGCTGAGCAGAGAAACTTGAGCGCTGGACCAGCCCCATGAGGAGCAGGGGACAGGATCGGGCACTAGTGCTGGCTTAGGGAATTTTCTCCGAGGTCCTCAGCTGCAGCTCCAGCCCCTCTTCCTGGAAGCCCCTGACCCAGGACCCAGCGTCCTCAGCTCCTCAGCAGAGGCTCCCACTGCTGTTGGCTCTGGTTCCAGCGCTGGCCATTTAAGGCTCCACCTCACCCCTTTAAATTCTATTTTTTCAAACCACATTCTTGAACTTGGCAGATAACGCGGCAGCCCGACAAGAGCCCTATTTACCCGGAGAGCCGTGAATGGGCCCTTTATAACAAGCTTCATTAATATTTCTACCTATTGGCCAGCTCTCCATTTCCTCCCCCTATACAAACAGATTCTCCACACAGAAAGACTTTTCAAATGCTCCTGTTGACTTTCCCCAAGCAGGGAGGGGAGCGGGCGGCCCGGCGTGTGAGTGTGTGTGCACGGGTGTGCAGGGAGGGACGCCGGCCTGTGCCCGTGGCCATCGCAGGAAGGAAAGAGGCCGCTATTCATGGCAGGGCGGCCGGCAGCCCAGGCCAGGTAGGCTGCGTCTCACAAAGGCACACTGAGTCTGGCCGGCTGCGAGGCCAGCCCCACCGGCCCAGCTGAATGTCCTTGGGCAAGTCCCCCCCTTGCTGTGGGCCCCCATCCTCACAACTGTCCCCAGAAGCACCAGCAGCAGGGCCCCCTAAGAGCTGTGAGAAGCGCAGTCCTGGCCTAGGGAGGCTGAACCTGACCTTACACCTTCATATGCCCCCTAGGTGATTCTTGTGTGTAAGAAGCTTGCACAAGAAACATCTAAGCCAGCTGTAGTGGCACTCACCTGTAGTCCCAGCACCCACGAGGCTGAGACAGGAGGGTCACCATAAGCTCAAGGCCAATATGGGCAACATACTCAGTTCAAGACCACCCTACACTACAGTGAGACCTTCTGTCATTGGCTCAAAAAGAAAAAAAAAAAAACAAAGACAGCTTCTAGAAGGATTTGATCTATACCATGTGCTTCCTCTTGGACCAACCGTTTCCCTCCAGACCTGAAACAGCACAGAGATGTCAGCCACCAAGGCCGCTTTGTTCTCTGTATGGTGGCCACAGGCCTGGCCTGCAGCGGGGCTCAGGAAGTAAATGAGCAGACGAGGCACGTGTTATTGACATGCAAGTCTTGCACGCATGACCAAATGACACAAGAGCTTCCCTTTACATCTGAGATGACATCAAGAGCCATCCCATTCCGTCATTCTGAAGTCGCCCAGCAGCAGGAGGGACCTTCCATACCAGCAATTGGAATGAGCTCCTCATCCTGTGGAAATGGAAAAGCAGAGCTGGAGGCCTTGTGAGGCAGGCTGGAGCAGGTGGCCGAGGCCGAGTGTCTCTGAGGAATGCGGCATCCTCGCTGAGCATGCTCAGTGGCACATTTAGAGGGAGACTTGAGTTCAAATGCTGGCAGTGCCTCTCTAACGGTAAGGACATGGACAGTCCCTTCTCCTTTCCACATGGTCCATCCATAAATGATTGTCCCACATGTCATGCCTCCTGCTGGACCTTGGAGACACCATGGGACATAAAAAAGAATGCCCCCACCCTTGTTGGGGAGAGAGACAGATAACAATCTGTAAAAATAAATATGAACTATGAAGCTGAAGAAGAGAAAGGTGACAGAGACAAGATGTGAGTGTGAGGAGTGGGCAAGTCTATCAATGATAGGATTCTGAGAGAGATGTCACTGAAGATGACTCTAAATTCTAACCTGAAAACCCAGGAGTCAGTCTCATGAAGAGCCATAGGATGAGCATGCCCAGTAGAAGGAATAGTAGTATATGCAAAGGTCCTGAGGCAGGAAGTGTTCAGTGCTTTGAAAGGGAGTCAGTGTACCAATGATCTTTCTCATATTCCTCAACAAGGGTGAGCATTGACCATGGGGTGGAATTTTCTAGCAGAGATGCTGGGAGACAAGATGGCAAAGAGCTCAGAGCTCTTCCCCAGCTCTCAGCCCCTGCAGCTGCTCAGGACCCTGTCAGATGCTGCTTGCTCTCCATATTTCTGAGGAACAGCAAGAGCACCGTCTCAGCCCAGGGGCCACGGCCCAGGACAGGGCCAGCTGAGCTGGAGGGGGCTGAAGGAGGTACCTGTGTGCATCTTGGCTAACTGTTGCCCTTTTGGAATGAATGCCAGCTCCAGCCGGCCTAGGAGGCTTGGACAGGAGCTCCTGACCCCCTGCCCACATCTCAGCTGCCAAAGGCCAGACACGCCTGGGAGCCCAGAGCCTGCCAGCCAGCCCACACCCCTCTCTCTGGCTAGCCTTTAAGTACCAGGCTGAAAATAACCAGCCCCCCACCCCTGGGGCTGTGGGCTAGCCCACCGCAGGGGCCTGGGTGGCTGGACAGGGAGGCGCGGGGGCTGTCCCAAAGGAGACCTCTTCGACTTTTCTGGCCAGGATTCCCAATCCCCAGGCCACTGGGGAGGAGGTGGCTCAAATCTCTGATTTGCTATGGATGCCCATGAGTCCTTCAAAAGCAGCCTTGACATTTTAAGCCTCCTTCTCCTTATTTATAAAGTAGAATTGAAGCCAGGTGTGGTGGCACACACATCTGTGATCCCAGCACTTCAGAAGGCTGAAGCAGGAGGATCACAAGTTTAAATCCAACCTGGGCAATAGAGCAAGACCTTATCTCAAAATTTAAAATTTTAAAAGGGCTGAGATTATAGTTCAGAGTGAGGCCCTGGGCTTCATCCACAATACTGAAAAAAAAAAGAGTTGATCACCATTCTGAGGGTGTTTGTGAGAATTAAATGGCATCGTAGAAGTGTGAGTTGCAGTCTGAGTAGTGCTGGGCCCACAGAAGAGCTCTTGGTTGCTGAGGACAGTTTGCATTGTGTTCAAGGTCATGAAAAGACTGAATTCTAGTGTACAGTTCCACGTTAGCTTTTGGACAGGTGACGGTATTCCTAAACCTCTTTGTTGTTCCCACATTGGCACCCGGATGTCCCCCATCTACTCTGAAAGGTTCCACTAGAACCCCATTATGCTAACACGCACTGAGTACCGCTGTGTTGTCGGTCTGTGACTTTGTCTTTAGAGGCAGGATTCCTTCCCTTCTTCAGCTTCAGCGAATTCCCTCCAGAGGCCTCAAGATAAGACAAGGATGCACTCAGCAAACAGACAGAGGGCAGAAGATGAAAACTCCACATCGCAGCTGTGACCCTGACATCAGGTTTTGCTGATTGCCATCCTGGTTCTGCCTTCTCCTGACCTTAAGACTTTGGGCAAGTTACCAGCTATGCCAGCCTCACGCTTCCGAGTGGTGAAGAAGGGAGAAAGTTAACACCACAGCAGGCTGTGATTGTGAGTGAATTGTATCAGTGGAGACAGCTGGTGCCATCAGGCCCCGCCCCTCTGTGTGAGATCTCTGACGTGCACTGCTTTGGAACTAGCAGCAAAGGGCACGTCCGCACCGCTGTGGGGGGAGCAGAAGGGAGAGTAATATAAATACCGGGTGTGACCACAAAATACAGTGCATCATTAAGTTTTAAATTTTTTATTAAAAGACACATTGCCATTAATCTTCCTCAAAATACTGTCCTTGCCCCGAGCACAGTTATTCCACCATTCTTGCACTTCCTTAAGCAGTGCCAGAGGCCCTCCTTCAGGGGTTATCTTTAGTTATGCCGTCACATCTGCCTCAGTCGCTTGAACTGATTCAGAAACATTTACTTTTCATGGTAGCTTGACTCTGGGGAAGAACCAGGTATCCGATGATACCAGATCACCATCATTAAATAATGTTTTTATCTGACAGAAATTGCTGTAAATGTGTTGAACAGATTCAAGATTTCCAAGCAGCCATGATAGCACATGCCTAAAGACCCTCAAGAAAGAGGACTCCCAGAACTGCTTCAGACACGGCAAGAGTGATGGGACAAGAGTGTTCAAAGTGAAGGGGGTTATTCCAAGGGGGATTAATAGAATGTGTATTTTACTATGATAAGTTTTTTAAGTTAAACATTCGCTGTATTTTTTCGCCATAACTCAAGTTAGTAGTGGTGGTTAGTAGTGGAAGTACTTATAATAGTGGTAATACCAGCAGCCCCGCCAGCAGTTGTAGAAATGGAGGTGGGGGGAGTAATAGGGCACCAGTGGGAACAGCAGTCATGGAAGTGGTGATGGCAGAAGTGCTGACAGTCTCGGTGGCAGTGGTGAAGTCCTAGCCATGGACAGTGGGAACAGCAGTGGTGTGGGGACTCAGGGGGACTTGGGGGGAACAGTGGCAGGGGGAGCACTGGGGCAGCAGCTGGGGCAGAGGGGAGCCAAAGCGCTCTGTGCACCAGGGGAGGGAGCACAGCCCATTAACCCAGGTCAGGAGAGCAGGTTGAGCTTCTGGAAACAGGAAAAGAAAAGGGTCAGGGTGGATGGAGCTGGCAAAAAGAAAGAAGCCCACAGAGCCCAAGAGAATGGTGCTAACCAAGCCCACCTCAGCTTGGCAAGAGGTCCTTGGGAAAGAGGGCAGGGAATGGGCCCCGGGGACTGCTCCTGCCCCTCTGAGCGAGTGGCCAATGCCCAAGGCTGGCTGCTGAGCGTATTATGCATGGGGCCCAGCCTCACACTTCAGGTCCTTGGCTGCCAGAGCGACAAGTCAGCAACAGGTCCTGGCACCAGCCCAGGCCTTGGGAACTCAGTGTCCTCACACTGATAAGGGTGGGGATTCCTAGGAAGAGCCCAGAGACGGACCATCCCCACATGAGGAGACTCATCCAGAAGAGTGAGTAGAGATGAGCTGGAGCCAGGACTGTTCCTTGGGCTTCCCAAGAAGCTTCCGTCCTGTGGCAGTTTGGAATCTGATCCTGCCAGACTTCCTGGCCCGGGGCCCTCTAGGCAACAGTTCACTCCATCATTCGCCCTGCCTCTGGGACTTTGCATGTACTGTCCCTTTTCTCAAAAATGCTCTTCTCTCTTCTACCTTCCTAATTTCTACCCATTTCTTTAAGCCTATAGGAGAGCTATGTCCTCCAGGGAGCTGTCCTGGACTCCCCAACCCTTGCTGTCTGGTCAGGACTCACATTCCTTTTCTGTGTGCCCTCAGCTTTGGGCTCCAGCTGCTACTATGCGTGTGACTGGCATGTCCTAAACATCCACTCTGATTCTCCCACTTGAGCCTGTTCCCCCGGGGCTTAGCACTCCATGAGGCAGGCCATTATGGATCCTCACCCCAGCCCTGCCAACAGGAAAGGCTGCGGGGTTGGCAGAGGCTTCCAGCTCTTTGCAGCTACTTTGTGTTCACAATTCATTGCCATGTAGGTCAGCAGCACCAAGCCTGTGACCCAAGTGAACACTCAAATCAACTGTGCAGCTGCCTGTCGCCTGTGAGGAGGAACCAGGAGTCAGGAATGTCTGGAGAACTCTTGAAGTAGCCCAAGGACTCATCAGGGAGGACCGGGGGGCGGGGGGCACTTCCGCTCAGCTTGGCCTATGATTTCTCAGCAGATTGCAAGGAAGAAACAAAAATCAGGAACCCAGGGACCCAATGAGGTGGCTCATCAGGAAGTTGGGTTTTAAGAAAAGGGTGAGTGGACTACAAAAAAACAGACGGAGTCCCTGTATCCTACCACAATCCAGGAAGTCACTTTATTAGAATCCAGTCCCATACATGTGCCAATGGCTTTTGTCAGCAAGAAAAATAGAGCTGAGATTGTCAACCCTGGCTATGCTTTAAGATCATCATGGACTGACCATCTTCCAAACCAAGTAATCAGAATCTCTGGGGGCAGGGCCTAGAGTTTCCAGGTGATTCTGATGCCAGGGCTGCGACCCATGCTCTACAGCATCTCCAAGCCAACAAGGTGCTAGTCTAGGTCACGCTGTGTATGTAAAAGAACAGCTTCAGTTATCCCAGAAGTTTGGCTTTGCAAAAGAGCTCTACAGAGCGTAGAAGAGAGAACCCAAGCCCTGGCGATGGACAGATCCCCCACTGTCCACTTAGTGTTCGTGTGACTTGGTGCAAGTCATTGAATGCTGGTGGCTATGAACTCTCATCCCTCTGACCCAGAAGGTTGCAGACTCAGGTTGTGTCCAGAGATGGCCTGAATGCATCACAAGTTAGCAAGCCCTTCTGAGAGGGAAAGAGCCAGCTCCTAGTAGGTGAGCCCCAGGAGAGCTGTGGGCAGACTCTGACTCAGTGGGCAGCTGTTTCTGGTCCTGAGAGCAGCGCTAAATCCTGGAAATGACAGGGACTTTCCACAACTCTGGAGTTCTTTGATTTCATGATAACCGCCCCTCCTCCCCGCTGACGCGTGCGCGTGCACGCACACGCGCGCGCACGCGCACACACACACACACACACACACACACACACCCAGAGCAGCTTATCTCTACCAAAACACAAAATCTGGCTGCTGGGCATTTCATTTCCTCCCGCTGGACCCTCAGCCTTACAAACAGTTATGCAGAGCATGTGGCTCTGTGGCAGAGCCCTTTCCGGGCAGAGGGATGTGGTCCCTGCCCTTGTCCAATGCGAAGCCTGGCATGGCTGCTGATGTCCACTAGTGAGGAGATGGGCCAGGCACTAAAGGCCAGGGTGCCAGAGCGCTGCTGGGACTTCGCTCCTCTGTCCTAAGGTCACTGCTCTTACCAAGATTGCAATTCCCACCCCTACTCCCCACCTGCACTGGCCCCTCCATCAGTTTTCACATCTGTAAAGTGGGGTAGGGGCCACCTGGAGGTTAATCCAATGATCCCCTAAGATCCCGGCTTTGGAAAGTTTTGTGAAAGGGGTCCTGTGACCTACATTTTAATGAAAGATCACAGCAAACAGGAAAACTTTAAAGCAGACCTGGACTGCAAAGGGGTCCCAGAGGAAAAATGATCATTAAGTGTCACGTGATAAAGGGAAAGCTTCCTCACCTGTGATCTTCTCCAGCAGGACGCTGTCCAGCCGGGGGAACCCCGGACTACCCAGGGGACAAGCCCCCTTGTGGCACGTGTCATGGAGGATGCTGGAAAAAGCAGAGGGCGTTGGCACACAAGCATCCTGGACCTAGTGGAGCCTGTCCTCACCCTCTGGGAATTCTAAATTTGTAGCAGATGGTCCGGTTTAAGAGGCCAGCTCAGGCCAGGAAGGAAGAATGTCACCCAGTTTCTGGGCATGTTTAAGAGCACTTTGTAGCAGGAGCTGATGATGTGTGTGATGAATGAGTCCCTCAGAGAATGCTTACATCATGAAGTGGAGTGTTTGCGGTTAGTCCTGAGAGGAGGGAAGGAGGAGAGATGGAGGCCGGAGAGGGAGACAGGACGGGACACGTCCAGCAATGCTCAACCAGCCTCCCCCCATTCCTGACTCCTTCCTGGCTGCTTCCTTTCTTCCCACATGGGTGCTGAGCTCCAAGTGTGCTCAGAGCCCAGCGCTGTCTGAGAGGCCACAGGGATGAGGTAGACACCGTGCCTGGCAGGAAAAGAAGCCCAGTATGATCAGTTCTGCGGCAGAGAGAAGCTCAGGAGGCTATGGGGACACAGATCTAACCTGATCAGGTGACTGAGGGAGACTGTGTGGGACAGAGCACTTCTGGCAGAGGGGACTGCAGGGGAACCAAAGGAGAGCTTTGGAGCTAGAATACAGGGTGCAGGGATGGAGGCAGCAGACAAGGACAGCCCGAGGGAGACATGGCCCGAACAGCCTTGGCTCCAGCGCTGGGGAGCTCGGGTTGTACTCAGAAGCCAGGGAGTCAGGGAGGGTTTTCCCAAAGGAGGATGGCTGGGGCTGGGGGGAGGAGAGTGGGTTGAAGGGGAAGCACCCAGGGCTGCTCTGTGTATGCAGAGTGCATTTTGAGGGCCTGCCCACCTCATTGCGCTGATCAGCCCCCCATCCCTGCAGGCTCTGGAGGTATCTGTAAAGAGCAAAGCCACACCTGACAAAGCCTCCTTTGTGGGGACCTGGGGTGGCAGGGGGTGGGGTGGGGAGGTGTTCACAGATGCACAGTGCTCTGCTGCCCTCTAGTGAGGCCTGGAGCTGTGCCCCTACACAGCCCAGCCAGAGGCTAAGGAGTTTCCCAGCATGCTTTTCTTCCATTCCATCCCTCCATCATGGGATGGTCCCGTGGCTCCCAAGGAAGAGAGAGCAGGTGCAGCCTGTGAATAGAGGACAAGCTGAAGACAGGACGAAGAGGGGGAGAGGCACATAGAGGACCTCAGCCCCCGCCTTGGGAATGGCATCACTCCCTGGGCCTGGATGTTGCATCTTTATTTGCCTCAAATGAGCCCGTCTTGCTGTGATCTAGCAGAAGTTGCACTGCTGGTGGTGGGAGAGTGACGATGGTGGTGGCAATGATGACAAGAGTAGAGGTCGAATGGTTGCCTATATAGATCAAAAGCTACCATGGACATTCTCGGACATGTCTTTTGGTGGCTGTGTGCCTCACTCCTCTTAGGCACAGCCCTAGCATGGAATGACTGAGTCTGGAGGTATGAACATGATTAGCTTAGGGAGAGAGGGTCAAGCAGAGATGTGAGGATATTTACACTCTCACCTGTAGCCTGAAGGTCCAGATGTACCTCCATCAGCACTTGGGGTGGTGTGTCTTTTTCTTTGTGTGCATTCTGGTGTGTGTGCGGTGGCATCTTGCTATAGTTTTAATTTAATTTCCCTGGTAACTAATTATGGTAGGCACATCTTGTACATTTGTCTGACACACAAGAGTCATATTCTATGAAGTGTAAGTTCAAGTCTCACCATCACTTCTAAAATCTGTTGTTAGTGTCTTTCTTATTGGATTGTAGAAGCACCGTAAGTCTTTTTTCAGAGGTATGCATTACAGTAACTTCTCACAGATGGTGGCTTCCTCTTAACTCTTTTCTTTTTCGTTTTTTAAAATTTTATTTAAAGAGAGGGGAAAAATAAAGCAAAACAGAAAAAAAGGGTAGAAGCAATACAGAATTTCAAAAAAAAAATGAATAGTAAGAAATCACTAGTTGATACATTACATATTGTCTTCCTGGATGTAGTTATTCAAGTTACAAAATCAAAGCATACAAAGTGGACATTCAAACAGTGAGGCTGCAAACAGCTCCATTCTCTGATCCAACAAAATCTTAGCAACATAATTATCAATCCTACACCCTTAAATATACATGCAGTTATATCCTTTAGAGCACTCGCTTTTCCTCCTTTTGCTTTATAAGTCCATTATCTGTTTAGTTATATCATGTTTCGGGTTGCTCAGTACCTTGCTGATCTGTTTTGTAGCTGTTATTTACTTTTTAAAATTTTTTTCTTATTTCTTATTTATTTTATTTTGAAGGTAGTAAAATACAGCAGAACAAGACAGGACATAACCAACTGAGGCAGTGCAGTGAAATTGGCGCAGAACCTCACAGCAGGCCACGGGAACAACAGCAATAGGCACAATAGTACATCTGGTTTTCTTCACAGTAGTTGTTCCTCAATCAGGCAGAGCAATATCGAAGGAAATACAGAAATTACAAGAACAGAATATTGAATAGATCAATACCATTGATCAAAACAGAGCAAAACAGAAATAAAAATATTTGCCTTCAAAGAGATGGCAGAAGAAAATCCCCCTTATTTGCTATACCACATATAGTCAAACTCGCAAGATATGCTCAGATCTCCGGCTCTCACTGGCTGGGGTGGGGGATGGATGTTTGATTCTTAGCCCGCACCCCCGTAGGCTCACAGCCGCCCACCAGAAGGGTGAGCTGGCTGCCCGTTTTCCCATCGCCCCAAGGTCCAACATGGAGCATTGCAGATTTCAGGAAACGCAGCTATGGTTCTCGCCCTGGGGCAGCCACGGCTTGCCAGGCCACAGCCACTTACCAGAGCGGCCTGCTCCCTCTTAACTCTTTTAAATGGAGTCTTTTGATGAACAGAAATTTCTAATTTTAATGTGGTCCAATGCATCAATATTTTTATTAGTTCTGGGAATATAGCTCAGCAGCACAATGCCTGCCTGGCAAGTGCAAGGTCCTGAGTTCAATTCCCAGTACCAAAAAAAAAAAGAAAAAAAAAAACATATGTACTATTATTAGTGTTCTGTAAGTGAGATTCAGTGATATTTTAGACAATTTTTGTCAATTCTTCATGTTACAAAGACATTTTCCAGATTTTCTTCTAAAAATTAGGACATTTTTAGATCTAAAAATTATAAGTATAAATTATAACTATAATGTGAAGAATGGCAAAAGAATTAATTCTTCTGCTATATGATTAGACGATAAGCCCAGCCCAATTTGCTGATGAGAACGTTTTCACTTAGACTAATTGCAGGGTTCCTTTGTCACAGTCGGGTAACACATGCGCTGTGCTGCTGGGGGCGCTTCGGTCTCATTCACCCATCTTCATGCTAATGCTGTACTTTCTTGACTATTGTAGCTTTTGTACTAAGTCTCGGTAGCTACTAGGATAAGTCCTCCAATTTTGTTCTCCATTATTATCTTGGCTATCGCGATCCTTCACATCTTAATATAGATTTTACTTTTTGTTCAATTTTTATTTTCTATTAGTACATATTTTTACTACATGGTCACATTCTTTGGGAGGAGTTAGCACCCGGACGTAACATTTCTCAGTTCTTTTTCCTTGCCCTTCCCCTCCTACCACCTCTTGGTCCCCTTTCCATTTGCAAAATGCCTATCGACCTGCTTCTATCACCTATTTTTATTTTGCAGTTTATTTATCCTTTTGGATTTCTCATAGAAGAGAAATCATGTGGTACTTAAGCTTCTGTGTCTGATGTCTTTCACTTAACATTATGGTCTCAAAGTACATCCATTTTCATGTGAATGATTCAAATTTGTCTTTTTTAACGACCATTGTGTACGAACATTGACTTTCCATTTTTCATTCCTCTGTTGGCGGATATATAGGCTACTTCCAAGACTTAGCTCTCATGAAATGGGCTACTATAAACATGAACATGCATGTATTGCTATAATACAATGTCTTTAACTGTTTTGGGAAGAGGAGTTGTTAGGTCAAATGGGATTTCTAGCTTTAGGTTTCCTGAGGAATCTCCATACTGATTTCCACAGTGATTGTACCATTTTACATCCCTGCCAGCAATGTAGAAGTGCTCCTTTTCCCCTGCAGCCTCACCGGTATTTGTTACTATTTGATTTCTCGATGACAGTCATTCTTTCCAGAGTGAGATGGAGTCGCAGTGTTGTTTCAATTTGCATCTCTAATAGCCACACTTTTTCATGGGTTCATTCATTGGCTATTTGTACTTCTTCTCCAAGACATGTGTATTTATTTCAACTGTTCATCTTTTAACTGGGCTGTTTATTTTGGAGGATCAATTTTTTGAGTTCTTTATAATACATGCTATGGAGTAGGACTCCATTTTAGGAATAGATAGCAGAAATGTTTTCCTGTTCTGTGCATTGTCTCCTTACTCGATTGGTTGCTTCCTCTGCTGGGAAAACTTTTCATTTGATAGGATCCCATTTTTTTGATTCTTGGCACTCTTTCTTGTGCCATTGGGGTTCTGTTCAGAAAGTCCTTGCCTGCACCTGTGCGTTTAAGAGTTTTACTTCTCTTCCAGGGCGTTGTTTCTGGGTTAACATTTAGATACTTAATCTGCATTGATTTTTACCTTAGCACATGGCAAGAGATTTGGGTCTACAGTGAATCTTCTGCATGTAAATAGCCACCATTTAAAGAGGTGCTAGCCAAGAAAGTTAACCATCTTTCTCCCAGTACATATTTTCAGTTAAAGGTCAAAGAGATGAATATACCTGGAGTTGTTTCTGTATACTCTGTCCTGTTCCATTGATCCACGTGTCTGTTTTCATGCCAGGACCATGCTGTTTTTATCACAGTGGCTTTGGAATATAACTTCAAACTGAGGGTTGTGATTCCTCCTACTATGCTTTTGTTACCCAGCATTGCTATTCTGGACCTCTTCTGGTTCCATATGGATTTTAGGAGTGTTTCCTCTGTTTCTGAGAGGAATGCTGCTCTTTTGATGGAGAGTGCATTAAATCTGTGTATAAACTTTGCAAGTGTGACCATTTTGCCCTATCCAGGAGCAAGGGATATGTTTTCATCTTCTGATTGCCTCTTTGATCTCCTTTTTCAGAGTATTGTAGCTTCCATTTATAGAGGTCTTTCATTTCCTTGGTTAGTATAATTTGTAAATATTTAATTTTTCTTGATGCTATTGTAAATGGTATGGTTTTCCTAATTTCTTTCTCTGTGAGTTCATCATTGGTGTAAATGAATGCTATTGATTTTTATGTGCTGATTTTATATCTTGCTACAGTGTTGAACTGGCTATTAATTCCAGGAATCTTTTGGTGGATCATTTTGGATCTTCTGTATAGAGGATTATTTCATCTGCAAAAGGAAAACTTGATTTTTTGCTTTGCTGACATGTCCCTTTATTTCTTTCTCTTGCTTAAGTTCTCTGGCTAATGTTCCAAGTACCGCGTTTCAACAGGAGTATTGATAGTGGACATGCCTGTGTCTTCTTCCTGATTTTAGAGCGAAACTTTCACATTTTCCCCATTTAATATGATTGTAGCAGAAAGTTTCTCCTGAGTGGCTTTTATCAGATTGAGAAAGGTCTTTCTATACCTATTTTCTTCTTTTTTTATTATTATTATGAATGGATGCTGAATTTTGTCAAACGTTTTTTTCTGCATCTATTGAAATTAGCAAGTAATTTTTGTCCTGGCTTCTGTTTATGTGACACATTGCATGTATTGATTTGCATACAATGAACCATCCTTGTATCCCTAGGATGAAGCCTCATGACATATGATCCTTTTTGATGATTTGTAGCATTCTGTTTGCCAGTATCTTATTGAGAATTTGTATGTGCATGTTAATTAAAGACATTGACCTATAATTCTCTTTTTGGGTTGGATCTTTGCCTGATTTTGGAATTAGGGTAAAACTATCTACTAGGAATGACTGTAGGAGTCCTTTCCTCTAGATTTTATTAATGTATTTGAGGAATATCAGCATTAGATCTTCCCTGAAGTTTTTGTAGAATTGAGCAGTGAACCCATCAGGACCTGGATTTGTCTTGGTAGATTTTGTATTACAAATTAAATTTCATTGCCTGTTATTGGGTTACTCTGAGTTTTAGTATCTTCTTGGTTCAGTTTGGGTAATTCACACAATTTAGGAATCTATCCACTTTTTCTGAATTCTATAATTTATTGACCTACAGACTTACAAAATAGTTGTTAATCTCAGTTTCAGCAGAGTTCATTGTGATTTCACTGTTTTCATTTCTAATTGCATTGACTTAGGTCTTTTTTTTTCCTTTTATGTAACGTTGGCGAAGGCTTTCCCTATTTTGTTTATTCTTTCAAAGAACAAGTTCCTCAATTTGGTGATTATTTTTACTGCATTTTTGTTTTGTTTTATTTTTACTCTCCATTTTGTTGATTTCTGCTGTGATCTTTATAATTTCCTTTCTGATACTACCTTTATATTTGGAATTTTTCTATGTCCTAGAGGTGCATTATTAGGCTATTTATGTGGACTCACTTTGTTTTTCTGATATGGGCATTCACAACTCTAAATTTCCCTCTTAAGACTGCTTTCATCATGTTCCATAAGTTTTCACATGTTGTTCTGGATGGGTGGATTGAAAACTGATTGTCAACTTAAATGCCAGCTTAACTGAATCAGTGTGGTGCTGCATGTAGATGGTCTACCTGAGGACTGTTGCCAGCACAAAAAGGAGAAGTGGAGAAAGAGAGGAGCATTTTGTGTCCTCCTAAGTGTTGTTTGGAGCTGTTGGTTCCTTTGGAGCTGTTGGTTCTCCTGGAGGAGCTTGTCATGCTGGCTTCCCTGATATGAACTCGGCTGTTATCATTGGAGGAGCTCAGGACCTTGTGGCTGAAAATGGCTGTGGTTCACTTTGGGGAAGCTCTGATCTTTACTTTGAGCATCGCTTCCTGGCTCCAGAGGGGAAGATGTGCGCTGTTCCATCTCCAGGAGAAGCTTGTCACACTGGCTTCCTGATAGGAGCTTGGCTGTGTTCATCATCGGAGGCGCTCAGGACCTCACTGTTGCTGAGGATGGCTGTGGTGCTTTTTTAGTCTTTGATTAGTTTGTTTGTTTTTTTTTTTTTTTTTTGCATCATCGAGCAGCTGTTGGACTCGTTTTCCTGTTCTCTTTCTGTTTTTAAGCTGTCCCTCACTGACAGGTCACTGACACTCTCCCTGTCTTCTGGTTCTGATGCTCTTCTCACCTTAGTCATGTCTGCTGATTGTACTTTCCATTGCAATCTCCCTAATTTCTGTTTGGTACTTTTTCATGAACTATGATTGTTCTCTATGCTGGGAATTCAGATTTTGTATCATTTCTTTTTTAGTTAAGCTATTTTTTTTATTAATGTCTCCTACAGACTCACTCCTAATGAAGTTCATTACCTGTTTAGTGTTATCTTCTTTATACTCCTCAGGCAGTTTATTGAGCTGTTTATCAAATTTCTCTGTTATCCTTTCAAATGATTTAGCTATAGTGTTTTTGATTTCCTTCCCCTCCATGCCCCATGGATCAGTTTTTGGAGAGTTAGGAGTTTTGGAAGGCATTTTATTGCTTTGTCTTCTATTTTTTTGGTTTGTTTATTGGTGTGTGTGTGTGTGTGTGTGTGTGTGTGTGTGTGTGTGTGTGTGCTGGGGTTTGCATGTTGATTATAGTACAAGGTTTTGTTGCCAGAGACCTCTTTAGCTAATGTCTGCTTTTCAACGATACCCTCTGGGCATGGCTAACTATGAGCTTTTGCCTCTGTTCCAAGATCCAACCGCCTCTGCTTGTCTGGGTAAAGGGCTGCACTATATTTGACCTACTATTCCATGCTCAGGGAATTGGTCATAGTGTTGTTAATGACACAAAGGCAGTTTAGATATTGGCATACAGAGAAAATCAATTAACAGCAGCAACAGTGTTTCCTTGGTTACAGTACTAAAATCAGCAACAATAGTAGTATCAAAGATATATCCTAAGAACCAATAATGTGTCATCATTAACCATAGAAAAGAGAGTTCTATTTAAAGTATAAACACTGAGACAAACCAAACACTGACATACAGTAAATATCTGCCAAATGAAACAACTTTATCTCCACTAACAATAGAACTATATTCAACACAAACAACGTAGAGTAATATCTAAAAATCCATAGAGCTTAATAGTTGTACCAGTAAAGACAGAGGGGCTGAGGGCCTAGAGAACAGGAAAAGAAAATTTGAAATATTAATCAACGGAAGATGAGGAGGGGAGAAAAGTAAAAAGATCCTATGGAAGAATAAAAGGAAATTAAGAGTATTAGATAACAGTAGTGGAAAAAATGAATGAGAAAAATAAAAAACAGAGCAAAATAAAAGGAAAAAAGGAAAATAAAAAAGACTACTCCAAACTCCTTTTAAAAAGAGAGAGAAAAAAAAAACAATGAAAGAAAAAGCAAGAGAAAAAAATACAGAAAAATATTGAGTCGGTTTTTAAAATTCTGTGTTTCTGAATGAATGGTTTCTTTCCAGGATCTGCAGTCTTAGAATACAGCAAGTCATGATTTTCTCTGTGGACTCTTTGGGGGGCCAGTGCTACAGTCCAGGTCCATTTTTTCTTCCTGGGTCTGTCGACTCCCCTAGGCTTATCTTCTCTCCTGGGTGTTGGCCTTGTCCCTTGGTTGGTTGGTCAGTGCCTCTGGGACCCAGTGTCAAAACACACATCAGGCTTGGAGTTTGTGGGTGGGCGTGAGCAGGAGGTGGAATCCTTGGGTGCAAGATTTGACTGGGGGAAGGGCAGCTTGCAAGGGGTTGGCTTGTCCTCTGAACACACAGGGTCCAGAATTTGTATGCTGAAGCCCTTCGTTAACCCCCGTGTGTCACAATGTGATCTTATTCGGACATACAAACATCGCAGATGAGAGTAAGAGGAGGTTAAGATCTGGCCTCATTTCTTAAGAAAATGAAATTGGAAGTGCTCCACTCCCTCTGGCTCTGTTGCCGGGAGTTATGTGTAGGATTGATATTTTTGCTTCCTTAATTGTTTGGAAGGTTCCCCAGTGACGCACCCAGGCCAAGAGTTTCCTTTGTGGGGAGGTTTTTAGGCTTTTAATTACAAATTCAACTTGTTTAACAGATGCAAAACTATTCAGATATTGTGTTCTCCTATCCATTTTAGTAAGTTGAATTTTTGAGAAATATTTCTCTGAACTCATGAAAATGATCAAGTTCAGATTTATTAGCAGAAAGATGTTTGTAGCATCTTTTTATTCTTTTAATGCCTGTAAGTTACGCAGTCAAGTGCCCTTTTTATTTTTAATATCCATAATTTCCATTTCTCCTTTTATTTTTTAGTAGTTTACTAGGTCTTTACCCAAGTTAATGACCTTATAAAAAACCTAACTCGTGGCACTGTTGATGTGTTCCATTATAAGTCAGCTATGCATTTCATTAGCTTAGCAATTTCTTTCCTTCTTTCTTTGGGTTTAGTGTGCTATTCTTTCTCTAGCTTCCTGTGATGAAAACTGTGATGACTGAATTTTTAACCTTCTTTCTTTTCCAATATAAACATACAGGTTTTCCTCTGAGCTCTGCTCTTATGTATTGTACTTGTATTGCTGTCATCTTCAAAATATTTCTCATCACAGTTTGTGATTTCCTTTTTGATCTAGAGGTCAGTTAGCAGTGTTCTTATTTGACTTTCAACCATTTGGGGTATTTTCTAGTTATCTTTTTATTGAGTCTAGGTTAATTCCTCTATGGTCAGAAAACATACTCAGTGTGCATAATTTCAACCCTTTGGGATTTTTAGTGCTGAGAAATGTTTCTCTGTCTTGGTAAATGTTTCCTGTGCAGTGCAGGAGGAGGTATTTTGTTACAGTTACTGACTTTGGTGTTCTGTAGGTGTGGTCTAGATCAAATCAGGTAGCAGTGTTGCTCAAACCTCTTTTCTGGTTAATGAAATTTTACCTGTTGCTCTATTAGTAACTGAAAGAGTTGTGTTACAATTACCACCTGTGGTGATGGATTTTGCAATTCGATTATTGGATGAATACAATGTAAGATTATATGGTGCCTCATGGAAAATGCATCTCACTATTGATACTTCTTACCTTGGAGTCTGCTTTCTCTGGTGTTAACACATGTTCTTTTGGTTTGTGTGACATAACTTTTTCTGTTTTACTTTTAATATATTTACTTTCTTATCTATTTGAAGGACTTGTTGCTTTAATTTTTTTCTTTGCAGTACTGAGGATTGGCTGTGGGGGTTGAACTCGCTATATTCCTGCTCAGCTAGGCTTCCAATCCTTTCTACATTTTATTTTGAGACAAAGGCTGGTTTCTAACTTGTGATCTCCCTGCCTTGGTTAATGGAAACATGTGTTTCTTTTTGCACATTTTAAACATGGATACATTTTAATTGTTGTATCCAGTGTGAAAACATTTGTCTTTTTTATTTAGAGGTTTTAACTATATACTACTATCAACATACTGTTGGTTGTCCTTTAGAACTTATAGAGAATTCATTTCAGGATGCTGTCAGGATACTAAAATCCACTATTCTCAAAGTCCTTTATGTAAAATGGCACAGTGTTTGCACGTAACCTATGAAATCCTAGTGTATATTGCATCTCTAGATTACTTAAAATATCTGATTCAAGATAAACACTATGTAAATGAGTGTTATCCTGTGTTGTTCAGGAAATAATGATGAGAAATGTCTGTACATTTTCAGTGCAAATGCATTTTTTACAATTTTTCATCCAAGCTTGGTTGAATCTGCTGATTGAGAACTCAAGCGTGCAGGCTGCCAGCTGTATTTACTGATATAACTAGACTTAGTTGTACCTTATTATTTATTTACTATTTGTTCCATTTGTTCATTGTGACTTTGTTTCTTCTTTTTTGTCCTCTTTTGAATCAATCAAGTAGTTTTAATTTATTCTTCTCTATTATCAGCTTTTTAATTTTAATTTTAAAGCAATTACCTTAAAGATTTCACTTTGCATCTCTGACCTATTAGTCTACCTTAAATTGCTTTCATCACATCCCAAACAAGTGACCAGCCAATCCACAGGGCCACAGCTTAAATTTACTTACCCATCCATCCCAGCCTTTGTGCTATTATCACGTATAATTATTTCTCTATATATAATAGTGATAGCAAGACATTAGGATTTCTTCCAAGCAACCACAATGATTTTCTAGCCCTTCATTCTGTGCTCTTTATTTCTTCCTATAGCTTTATGTTTTTATATAGTATCATTTTCATTTTCATTCAACACCAAAACAACTTCCACTAATATGTCTTGTAGTGGTGACTAACCAGAAGTGAATGATACTAGCTTTGGCTTGCTCAAAAATACCTATTTTATCTGTATTTGTGAAGGATACATTCACTGGGCATGGGATTCTAGGTTAACGTTTTTGTTTTATTTATTTATTTATTTATTTGTTTATTTTTGGTGCCAGGGATCAAACTGATGACCCCACTCTTGCCAGGCAGGCGCTTGTGCCACTGAGCTAAATCCCTGACCCCAACTTTTTTATTTTTAAACTCACTTCTTTTCAAATTTTTAAGTATATGTCTGCTGTACATAAAGAACACATTCATCATGAGAAGTTGATTCATTTACATATTGCACCTTAATCCTTTTTGCTTCTCCTTCTCCTTTTCTGCATCTCCCTTCTCTCCCCAGCCCTATACATTCAGTTCTTTAAAGATGTCATCCTATTGTCTGTTAGTGTCCAGAATTTTGATTGGAAAATAGTTGTCAGTTTTATGGCTGCTGATTTGAAAGCTATGTATTTCTTTTGACAGCTGCTTTTCAGAGTTTTTCTGCGTCTTTGATTTCCAACTGTGTAAGATTTGCTTGGAGCTTATGTTTAATCCTTCCTTCTCTTCTTGATCCAGTATCTTAACAAAGGTTGTTAACTCTATTCAAGACCTGACTGCTCCTCTCATCACCTCCATTATCAAAACAGAGCAAAAGTCAGAGTTTAGTGGCTTCAAGGATGGTTCGGATCAGGCCCCTCCAGCCTCTGGGACCTCCGGTCTCCCAGCCTCGCTCCATGACTGCGCTCCAGAACCTTGTTCTTCTGGTCCTTAAACACCTCAGTTGTGCTCCACTGTTGCCTCAAACTGGCTGTTTTTCCTGCCCGAGATCCTCTTCCCCAAATATTTGTTTGCTTAGCTAATTTACTTTACTCCTTCAGGTCCTTATGCAAATGCTTCATTCTCAATAAGGTATTTCATGACTCTCTTATTTAAACTACATTTCCCATTCCCAACACTCTCAGTCCTCTTCACTCCTCACTGGCATTTTTCACAGCACAGAAGTCCTCAACGTAAATTATTTATAGTGTTCTTTTCTTTTCTGTCTTTCCTGACTCACTGGAGGACAGGATTTTTATCTGTTTTGTTCACTAATGTATCTCAAGTGCCTGGAAGCCTGCAGCCCAGAGGAGTCTTATTAAAAACTCGCTGGCGAATGCTCAATGCAAGGGTAGCAGATGTGCGTGCTCACTGTTAAGAGGACAGAAGTGAAACTTGGCTTCTGCTCGTGGAAGCCAAGGATGCACATATCCTGGCCCAGACTGGGAACCCTGATGCAAAATTCCCACTGAAAGCCGTCAACCCCTGACACAGGCCTCCGTACTTTCATGAAAGCCCCTGGGGCAGCTTGTACAACTGCAACCTGATTAAAACAATGTACACAAAGATGCAAATGGCTGATGGGACTGAGCACTTTTAAGGGCCTTTAATGAACCAACTTGTTCACTTTCTGCATTTACAAGTGAAAAAAGCAGCCTCCCAGAGAAGAAAGCATGGGACTTCCAGGGCGTAGCTCCTGGTTTAAACTCCTGGATCTGCCTTCAATAGGTGGATTTTCCTGTAATTTACTTGTTTTCCATCCAAAAAACAAGGGTAGTAATTCTTGTCCAATCCACCTCAGTGATTCAAAAAACAAAACAAAACAAAACAATAGATTAAAGAAATCCAGAGTTGAAAAAGATCTTGGAGATCATTTAGTGATTTTTATTTATATTTTTAGGTTATTCTGTACAGTTTAAGGTTCACTTTTAATTACGCTGTCAGACTGGAATTGCAGCGCAACCATGTAACATGGGATCTGAGATCATGAAGCCCAGTTCACAGGAGGACAGAGGTTGAGAAAGGCCAAGTCCCCGTAAGCAAATTAGTGGCAGAGCTGGGAGCTGCGACTCTTTGCTGCACGGGACCCTCCCTGCAGATGCAGCCAGCAGGCCTGTAGCTCAAAAGTCAGCCTGCTTTGCTTGCACACCTCCAGTTCATGGGAAGCTCACTGCCACCCGAGACAGTTCATTTGCTGGTAGCAGCGGCTTTGGTCCTCAGCAGCCATCTGTGGTTGTACGGAGTGTAACACTGGGGTGGGGGTGACTCTTAGGGTTTGTTACCTTAGAGAGTGTTTAGGGGGAGAGAGCGCTTGCAGGAGCCCCCCATCCCTGCCTTCCTGAAGTGTGAATCTTCTGCCTCTGCTCCTGAGGCTCGCACACTGCATCCTGGATTGATCTTACCTGACTCCTCAGCCAGCCCCCGGGGGTGGAGAGCGAGCGGGGCGTGCACCGATTCCCAGCCTGCAGCCTGCACAGGGATGAACGCTTGCCCAACCCCCTCCGGGGACCTCTCTGCCGCTGTCAGAAGCCTCACCAGGGAGATACACAACCATCAGTGCGGCCTTGGACTAGAAGTGGCCTCGCAGAAGCAGGGGCCCAGGGTGTAAGCAGGTGCTGGCCACCTGCTCTCGGGTCTTCCCCGGAGCCCTTCCGGGCCCAGACAAGCTGGTCTGGGTGGTCCCGCGGGTCCCTTCCTGATAGTTTGGCCAGGAGCAGGGGAACCTCAGACTCCAGAACCCCCCAGCGAGGGGGCCCTAGCTTGAGATATTCCCGGCTGCAGGGGTGGGGATGGGGGGTAAATCTTTAACTAGCCAGCCCTGGGCTGCCAGGAGCTTTTCCGGATGGGTGGCTGCCTGGGACCCGGGGGAGGGAGGTGGGGGTAAGGTGTGCGTGGCCAGTCTCCGGGTGCTGGAGAAGGGGAGTTTTGGAGAGGAAAACGAAGGAGACTCGGGCGGAGCCACGGCCGTGCTCAGAGCAGGTCATGGAGGAGCGTGGGTCTCCCGACGGGTAAGCCGAGCTTCTGGAAGGTCGGGGTGCCCTGAACGCCGCTTGCAGTGGCAGCGGGGCAGGGACACGGTACTGAGACTCCTATTGCTACCACAGGGACCCTGCACGGAGCCTGGAGCAAGGGCCAGAGGAACAGGAAACGCCCATCCAAGTGGTGCTCAGGTGGGCAGAAGGGGGCTAGGAGAAACCCGGGCGAGGACGGGACGATGGAGACCTCAGCGGGGGATCATCTGGCCTTCGCTTGGATCCCAGGGTGCGTCCCATGAGCACGGCCGAGCTGCGTCGAGGGGAGCAGAGCGCGCTGCACTGCTCCGGGACCAGGACCCTGCAGGTGAGGAGCCCGCGCCTCCCCAAAAGCCCAGCCAGGGGTCGCCTGTGCCCTCCAGCATCCCTCCCTTAGGCTCCTCCCTCCCCCAACCCGCCCCGCCCCCGCCCCCGCCGCCTCTCCCCAGGTGAGCCCCCCGGGCGGCGGCCCCGACGTGGCGTTCCGCTTCGGCGCCGTGCTGGACGGGGCGCGCACGCAGGAGGACGTGTTCCGGGCGAGCGGCGTGCGGCGCCTGGGCGAGCTGGCCCTGCGCGGGTGAGTGGGGCGGGCTCCGCGGGGGTCGCCGCAGCCCAGCCCAGCCCAGCCCAGCCCAGCCCAGCCCAGCCCGGGCAGCCGCCCCGGTCCCACCGCGCCCCTGCCGCCCTCAGCTTCTCCTGCACCGTCTTCACTTTCGGCCAGACCGGCTCCGGGAAGACCTACACGCTGAGCGGACCTCCTCCCCAGGTGGGCCGGGCGCCAGCGCCCCCCCCCCGCCAGGGTCCCCGCTTTATTTTCCGGCCAGGACGCTGAGACCCCGAGGAAAGGGACTTACACGGTTTGGCCCGTTACTAGCTGTTAGTTTCTTCCTCTGTAAATGGAAATAAATGACCGCACTGACAGTGAAGATTAAATGAGATGTTTATATGGGACATTGGCACGGTTCCTGGCGTGCTGTAAGTGCCCCAAATAGAGAGTAATTTATAACAGTGCTACTGCAGCGGCCCACGCGGCAGCAGGCCCAGCTAGCTCTGTCCTCAGGGGGAGGGGGTGCCCGTGCCCCCCAGCCTGGCTGGCATCATGCAGAGGACCTTCGCCTGGCTGTTGGACCGCGTGCAGCACCTGGGTGCCCAGGTCACCCTGCGCGCCTCCTACCTGGAGATTTACAATGAGCAGGTAAGGAGTAGAGGAAGGCCGCCCCAGGTAGCGGGGCAGAAGGGGATGTGGGGATCCTTGTCCAGATGTGGGGCTGGATGGAGCTGGATTCAGAGTGAGTCTTTCCCTGCACCTACCCCTCCAGGTTCGGGACTTGCTGAGTGCGGGGTCTCCTCGGCCTCTCCCCGTTCGCTGGAACAAAACTCGGGGCTTCTATGTGGAGCAGCTGCGGGTGGTGGAAATTGGGAGTCTGGAGGCCCTGATGGAACTTCTGCAGATGGGTGCGGCTCCTTGGGGAAGCTGTGGGGTGCGGGTGCCCTCGCTGAGTGAGGCCTGGAGCCCAGCTGAAGCTTCAGAACTGTCTTGGGGGAAGAACTGGCAGAGGTGCAATTTAAAGACAGGCCCAAGGTGCCTGGCCTCAGTCCCCAGCCTGTCTCCAGGGTTGGCCAGTTGTGCCCTCCGAGCTCCTTTTGGTCCCATGCCACCTCCCACCCTTCCACTTTCTTTGTCAGCTCCAAATTCCTCCCTGTCAACCCCTCTCTGTGCTTCAGGCCACTTATCTTTTGTCTCTAGATGCCCTGAGGGCAAAGTCATGCCTCTGAGACCAAACCCCTCCCCTTCCAGCCTCATTCATCCCTCAGGTTCTTACTGAGCAGCTGGGACTCTGGATTCTGCGCCGCTGTCCTCTCAGCGGATCCTCCTGCCTCTGCTTCTCTCCCTCCTCCCACAAGGCAACGGGAGGGATGTTTAGATGAGAATCTGTCTTTCTTGTGCCGCCCTCTGTCCGTCACCCTGGCACCTGACTGTGCTAGGCCAGACCTGCCTGGAACCAACACTACCTCCTGTCTCCTTGCTTCTGCTCCGCCAGCCCAGTGCCCCCCACCCACCCACCCACACCCCGCCCCAAGCCTTTGCTCCTTTTTCTTCATTTCATGGCCCGCACCTCCTGCAGTGTGCAGCTCCTGGTGTTTCCCTCCAGGTCTCAGCCGGAGGAGGAGCTCGGCTCACACTCTCAACCAGGCCTCCAGCCGCAGCCACGCGCTGCTCACACTTTACATCAGCCGCCCCAGGGTGAGTGCCCAGTACCACCCAGCAAGGCTCTGCCGTGGCTGGACCTTGTGACTGCAATGGGGACAGTCCTTCGCAAGTCCCCATCAAGCCCTGTGCCCCAGCCCCAGAAGATGTCTCCTGTGGACCTGGGGGAGTTCCCTGCTGCCGGGAAGCTGTGCTTTGTGGACCTGGCTGGCAGTGAGAAGGTGGCGACCACAGGATCCCGTGGGGAGCTGATGCTTGAGGCCAACAGCATCAACCGCAGCCTGCTAGCCCTGAGTAAGACCTGGAACAACACATCAGGCTCCCTGCAGCCCCGTGCCTGACCTGTAGCTGACCACAGCAGGGCCCAGGGGCATTGCAATATGTAGGTGATGGCAGTGGTCCCGGAGCCACAGGCCTCATCTGGCCCTGACTCAGTGCTGACCTCCCGTCCCCATCCAGCGCGTTGCCTCCCCCCACAACATGCTGTAAGTTACATCCTAACTCAGGAGGAAGGAGCACCGCTACGGAGTGGGACCTCTCACGACATTCAGCCTGTCTCTCCTGTCCTTGGGAAGACTGAGGCCCAGAAAGGGGAAGGGCGGGGACCTGGGTTCCACTGCAGGTAATCAGACTGGGATCTGAAGATCTGTGTCAGAGGAGGATGTTGCTCCTTTCCATTCAGCCAGTGCTAGAAGCTCTCTAAGCCCCTGCTGAGTGCCAGGCCTTGTACTGGGCATTGGGGATCAGGGTGGACAGGGTCAACTGTGTTCCCTGAAGATGCCGAGTGGACACCAGTGAGTGGGTAAGGAGATCATGCAGACAGAGAGGTGTAGAGTCACTTGGACCTGATGGCTATGCCAGCCCTGCAGCGTTCCAGTGAGATGGCCTTGGGCAAGTGCTGTAACCTCCCTGGGCCTTGCTGTGTCCCTGCCAGGTCACTGCATCTCCCTGTTGCTGGATCCACAGCGGAAGCAGAGCCACATCCCTTTCCGGGACAGCAAGCTCACCAAGCTGCTGGCAGACTCACTGGGAGGCCGAGGGGTCACCCTCATGGTACCCAGGGGATGCTGCAGGGATGGTATGGTCCCAAGGAAGGGGCTCCAGAGAGAAGCACTCAGGGGACCTCCTCCCCAGGTGGCCTGCGTGTCCCCATCTGTGCAGTGCCTTCCTGAGACTCTCAGCACCCTCCGATATGCCAGCCGGGCTCAGCGGGTCACCACTCGGCCCCAAGTCCCCAAGGTGAGTGGAGGGAGATTTGGGCAGGGCACAGGAAGGGACTGTGGTCTCCCATGGTCGGGGTGTCTTTAGAGCCTGAGCTGGCACCATGGTTAAAGTCTGGGACTGCATCTGAGTTGGGATCTGGGTTCGAATCCTAGAGGTGGTGTAACCGTGGTTGAATAGGATGGGGTCGAAGTCCCAGCCAGGGTCACTAGTCAGGCTTTGGGGAGGTCTAGGTTGGGGTCGGAGGTGGCCTATGACTCAGGGTTTAGCTGTGTTCTTAGTTTGATCGTGGCTAAGTCTGAGTTGAGTTGGAGTCTGATCTAGTCATTCTTCAGCTCAGAATGTGGGCCAAGTTGGGGACAAAACTGAGCTGAGGTTGGATTTAGAACCAAATGCAACAAGCATTGGGACCCTCCAGGACGATGCGGTTCCAACAAGCTGCCGCTGCGGACGGGTGCAAGGCAGCAGTGAAGCGCAGGCTGGGCTTTAGCCACCCTTCATATCACGCCTGCATCTCCTGCGCAGTGCGCAGCCTGTGCAGCCGTGAGGGACGGCCCTGGTCCTCTTTTCTGCAGCCCCCACGTCTGGAGACTGAAATTCTGCAGCTCCAGGAGGAGAACCGTCGCCAGCGCTGCCAGATGGACCGAATGGACCCCAAGGGTATGTGTCCCCTGGAGACAAGGCGGGATAAGGATGGATCCTCTGGCTCCTGTGGACCCAGCCACCTCTTGCTTTCTCATAGCCCCCGGGCTCCATGGGGCGCGGGGCTCCTGGGCCCGACGGAACCTCTATGGGATGCTGCAGGAATTCATGCTGGAGAACGAGAGGCTCAGGTGGGGCCCAGCGCACAGCCTGGGGACTCTGTCTGCACCCCTGCCAGCCAGTGTTTGGGCCAAGATGCCCCTTCTTTCCTGCTGCCTGGGTCCCCTTTGTCACCTCCTCCCTCCTGGGGCTGGCAGTCTCCTGCAGTGAGGAGAGATAGCCCTGCCTCCTGTCACCCCCCACCCCCACCCTCCTCCCCACCCCCCCCCCACCCCTGGGCTCACTGTCTCCAGGAAGGAAATGAGTCAGCTGCAGAGGAGCCGGGACCTGGCTTTGGGTGAGCAGCAGGTCCTTGCCCAGCAGGTCCAGGAGCTGGAGAGGTGAGCAGGCCTCGGACAGAGGCTGTGGGCCAAGGGGGTGTCATGGTGGGTGAGCATCTGACCTCTGAATCCCGACCACCCAATTCTGCCATCTCCTGCACCTCAGGCTGTCACCTCCAGCTGGCCATTTGGGTCCTCACTCCCTAGGCTTCCCCCTTCTGTGACCTGGGGGTCCTGGCTTGCCCACTTCATGGGATTCTTTAAAGCTTGGAGGGCATGAGTTTGTTTGTGGTCCATTGGGAACAGGGCCAGAGCTGGCACAGAGCAGGCGCTCCAGGAGTCACTGTTGAAAAGGGGACCTGGAAACCAGCCTAGGGCTTTGGGGACATCAGGCCCAGGCTTACTCTTCCTCCCAGGCGCCTCCTCTCTGCCTGCTCTGTTTGCTCCGGCCCTACTGCTGCCCCACCATGGCCCTGCTTGATGCTGCCAGCTGACCCCTGCCATGTGAGTCTCACCACCCAACCTGGAGGGTCAAGGGCTGGGATGTCACAGAGCCACTGAAGCACCTTCTTGCAGGCATTGCCACCCCTTTGCTCCTGCCCATGCTGCCACCTCTGCCCCCTGTGCCGGTCACCCCTGGCCCACTGGGCATGTCCACAGAGGGAGGGCCACCTGCCGCAGGTAGGAAGGGTCAAGGTGGAGGCAAAGGGAACTGGGGATTTGATCTGAGGCTCAGCAAGGGAAACCAGGGTTTCAGGCTGGAAGACACAGGTGAAGGGCTGGCTGAGGCTCCCTCTGCCCAGGGTGTGGGATGCCCAGTCTCAGGAGAGGGCAATGGAGGAGCCACAGAGGCAGGTGACCAAGACCCCCTCATGCTACTTGATATTCTTGGGACCCTGTGGGGGCAGACTTGGAGGGTGTAGCCAACACCAGGGGACTGGGATACCTCGGGCCTGGCTTGTGGTGTCTGACTGTGGACTTGGTCTTTCCTGCAGATGCTGGACCCCAGGGCTCCAGGTGATATGCCTGTCTCTGCCCGGCCCCCACCCTGGGCACCTCCATGCAGCCCTGGTTCTTCCAAATGCCCAAGAGAAAGGTGGGCCCAGCCCTGGGACACTGGGAAAGGGAGAAAAAGGCCTGGGGACACTAAGGCTCAGCTGCTGTTCCCACTCACCTGGCCCAGGAACCATGGCAGCTGGACACAGACCGCAGTGCTGGCAGAGATGCTGACTGGGGAAGAAGTGGTCCCCTCAGCTCCCCCTCTGCCTGTGGGGCCCCCGAACACGCCACCTGTGCTGAGAGGTGAGGGGGACTTGGAGGGGCCCTGGTGGGCCGCAGGCTTCCCATGTCTGAACAGGGTGGGCTTCAGCGGTGTTTCTAAGATCGTCGCAGCTCCCTACTTTAAAATTCTCTTTTCAGGGTGCATGGGGTGGCAGGGGAGGGCAGCAGACTGCGTTTGAGCTCCCGGCGGGCCAGCTTGGAGAGGGCCTGGGAGTACAGGCCTCAAGTCTCCCTCTCCGCAGGTGGGGCTGGGGTTACCAATGTGGCCCAGAGGCTGGAGGCTCTCCGACACCAGATCGGCAGCTCCCTGCGACGTGGCCAGAGCCGGCCACCACCCGGCGAGGGCTCTGGGAACCCGGACCAAATCCTCCCTCCCCGCTGAAGCCGCAGCAGGACCCAAGGCTGCGCATGCCCTGGGCCAGCTCTGTGTTCTTGGCTTCGTTCTTCCCATGTGCAGAGGGATGGGCCACCACCACTTGCCTTGTGGCTGAGCTGGGCAGAGGACACATCTGAAGCGGGAGGCCAGGATTGGGGGCTGGTGGGAGAGAAAGGGCCAGCCTTCCCCAGCCTGCAGTAAACAATCTCAGGGTGACTGAATAAAGACAGGTGAATAAAGACAGGTGTCAACTCCAATTCTCAGGTGCCTGTCACCTTTCCGTAGGGAAATTCAAGAGTGGAGGGGACCTTGAGAGGATCTGGAGGGAAGCCCAGTGTGTGGCCCCTTCAGCTCTGCAGTGTCCTAGGCTCCTGTCTCCTTTGATTATTAGACAGGTTTTAATGAGGCAACTACAGTGTGCTACCCACCGGTGGGCATGCATTGGGCAGGGTGGAGTCAGGTGGTGAGCACCAAAGTGAAAAAGCTCACTGACCGGCTCGTGCTGGAACAGGCGAGTGGTACAGGGACCATCACTCTGTGCCATGTGTGTGTCATGCAGGGCTCAGGAGGCCTGGCTTTGTGTGCTTCAGGCCCATGAGGGGAGCCCAGGAGACCCCTGCACAGTCCTGGACCAATTCTGGCCTCCAGTCCCTGAAACAGAGGACATAGCTCCTATTCCTTCCAGGTCCAGTGAGGGTGATGGGTGTGAGGAACATCATGATCCTTGGTGTGAGTCCCCAACAGAATGATCACAGTTCAGACACCACGTGAGAAATTGGGAATGGCAGGGGCAGTACCTCATGAGAGAAAGTCCCAAGACCAGCCTAACTCAACTGACTGCTCGGGGAAACTGAGATCTACGATTCATTTATTTTGTTTGCCCATCCATCCATCCATCCATCCATCTACCCGTCCGTCCACCCATCCACCCATCCATCCATCCAATACCATTGCCCCCTGACTGCAAATCAGGCTCTAAGGAGTAGATAAAAAACAAGAAAGAAGGTGGTTTTGGCCAGGAAACACACAGACGGGTGGGGACAAACATATTTACAAGTTCACAAGTGAAATTTACAAGTGTTTCAGTGGAGAAAGCGGGACTTGTGGCTGTACAAGGTGGGAGTCACCCAAATAGAAATTGTGAAAGGGTCAGGGAGGCCTTCAGGGAAGCCCTGACCGCTGGGAGGCAGGCAGCCGTCAGCCCAGGTAAGATGGGCAGCTGGGAGGCAAAGGCCCAGACATCTCTGAGGTTTCAGATCTTTGGGTCCAGGAATCGCAGGGCCTTGCTGGTCACATCCAGAGTTTGGGCTTGTGTCAAGGGCACAAGACAGGAGCCACAGAGGGCTCTTAAGTCACTGGCTTAGGTTTGCATTTAGAGCATGCTGGCGGTGTATGGGAGGAGGAGGGGCTGGGGTGAGTGAGGGCAGGGGACACTGAAGAGACCAGAACAGAGATGGGAGGCCTTGGCCAGGAGTACTTGAGCCGTGGTGGGCAAGTCCTAGATAGGACAGCTGTCACATGGCCTGGGGATCAGAGGAGGAGGAGTGGGTCAGCCAGCCGGGAGCTGCTGGAGACGTCAGGGAGCCCAAGGTTGAGGTAGGGAGGTCCCAGCTACACGTGGAGTCTTCCCATCTCTGAAGCAGGCTGGACCTGGCAAGCCCAGGGAGGACTTGGTGCTGTCCCATCGGCATTCTGCAAAGTAGCCTTGGGGATGTCTCCAAATCATGCAGCAAGGACCAACTGGGCCAGCCAATACTGGAGCCCCAGGCCAGGTGTTGGGAAGCGCGACTTGTAGTAGGACATCAGCAGTGGCCAGGGTATTTGTGGAAGGCCAGGGAGAGCAACTCAGGATGAGAGGTTGATGCCAGGAACAGGAAGGTGGATGTGGCAGGGCAGGAGGCAGTTAAACCCACAGATTAACCGTGTAAGCTCTAGGCCTGGCATCATCACTTACCCATGAGTGATTGGGCAAGCAGTGTCACTGCTGTGAGCCTGAGCAGCTCATGTGTAGATGGGCACATCGATCGGGTTCTTTTACAGAGCTGTCACGGCGGTGAAACTCCCTGATGTTTAGAAAGCATCTTGCACTTGGCTTTGCCTATTGCAGAGAATTTAGCCAAAAGCAGCTTTCAGTGAACACAGTTTGATGGAATCGACAGTGCAGACTTAAACACAGTCTGTGCTCATTAAACACATATCCACGGGGAGCCTGCTGTGAGCTCGGAGGTGGTATTTATGCAGAGCCCCAAAGGGGAGAGAACCCAGTTTACATCATCACGTCCGTTTTGGATGTCACCTCAGTATGGGGGTCTCTGCAGGTCCATAGCCAGGCACGTCCAACTCCCCAGAACCTTATCTTGCTGCCCTGGCCCTGCTCGCTGGGAGGTCCACAGGCTCGGGGAGGGAGGCAGCAGGCATGGGGCCTGAGAGTTGTTCGGAGGGACCACCCAGGGGCGCTGGCTGCTGCTGTTTCATTAATGGGTTTGGATGGTTCCTGATGGCCTTGGAACTTCAGTTCCACGCTCCAGCTCAGCACAATCCCCACTTCCTTTCCTCAGAGTCACAGGACTCACAGGCATTGGGCTCCACCACCCTGCCTCATGAGCCATTTGTACCCCTGTGCATCAGCACCCCCTGCCCTAGGGTTCCAGAACCCAGGGGCCACCCCAGGACTCTTGAACTGGGTGAAGATTTCAGCTCCATTCAGCCTCTTAAGGATGGTGCTTCTGGACAACCAAGGGCCACAGCTCTTCTGCAGACCGCTGGGATGTGGGGACTGATGTAGTGACGCTTAAAAACTTGAAACTGAAAAGAAGGTCTCTGGTACCTTGGAACACTGCGATGATAGAAGTTCTTGGAAATGCTGAAGCATTAGGAATTTGCCAGAAATCTAAATGTCTAGACTTTTCTGGGATTGTAAAATATGGTCTAGAAGTTGGAAGGGATTCTGTGGAGTCATCAGGGGACAGAGGGTGTGCCGAGGAGGGGAAACTCCTAGACTTGGGAAGGCCATCCGCGAGCTGGCCTTATAGAATGCTGGAGAATCTCAAGCCACCTGGATGTCTAGAGCTCTAGTCGAGTTCTCCAGACTCTTGGGGGTGCCAGCTTTTAGCCAGTAGAGCGGGGCACAGCAGAAAGCATGCACTAGAAGGGTGCAACTAGTTTTGCAAGAAGTGCCCGTGGGGATACTGTGTTTCCAGGACTATGAGCTCTCGTCAGGGGCCACCCCCCAGAAGGACCTCAGGAGTCAGAGTTCACCGGAGAGTTTGTGAAGACCGCATCTGGCTGCACAGTTCACGGCTTCAGCCCTCCCAGCTCCAGCCTGCCTTGTTTCCTGTCTGGTCTCTCCCCAGTTGCCTAATGACACATTTGCCCCAAATTCATATTCAATCTTAGCCCCTTATGAGATATTTTGTGTCCCCTGAAATGTCTTTTTTCATTCTCATCTTCTTGTTGAGGTTCCCAGGACTCATCTGCTTCATTTTAAGAAAATAAACATGGTGGGAAAGGCTGGGCAAACAGTCCCCGTCTTTCCATGAGCCAGCAGCAGCAGCGACTGGAACTTATAGACAGGTCAGTGCTGTGGTTGGAGACCAGGAGTGGAGGAAAGAAACACAGATTCTAGGTCCCCTCCACCACAGACCTACTGGGTGAGCCAGACAAGCACTCTGGCGGTCACTGAAGCCCATCCTGGCCACCTAGCAAGGATGAGTTTTGACTTTCAGGCAGGGGTGTCTTCCCCAGGAACCTCCATTCCGTGCTGGTCCTGGTATTTCTCATTCACTGCATGAGGACAAGACCCTCCAAAAAGACTAAGTCTCCTCTCACTGGGTATGTATGACACTAGTCTGACCCAGAGCCACTGCCCTGTTCTGAGAGTTTCTAGCCAGGCAGGGGAAAAGGACAAGCAAAGTGACAATTACTGTGTAATAGAAATACAAATAGCAATAATCAGCAAGTTTATCAGGTGCCAAGCACTTGCCAGGTGTTAACTTGTTTATTTCTCACAACAACTGTGTGTAGTGTTAGCATCTACATTTCACCAAGAAGAAAGCAAGAGATTGGGGAAGTTGCCTGAGGTCACACAGCCAGGAGGTGACAGAAGTGGGGGATTTGTGCGGAGTGCTCTGGCTCCTGAGAAAGGGCTCTCGACCACCAGCCAGGTGCCACCCGCTGGGACCACAGGACAAGTAGAGGAGCAATTTCCCCGAACTCAGGAGCCCCTGGGCACAGTGGGGCCCCTCCACCAAAGTCCCTCCTATCCCACCAGCTGGATGTAGAGGTGCTTGGATAAAGCAGAGACTTTCTGAGCTCTTTTCCCCCATGGAGGAAGCTCCACCATCCCAAAGACAAAAGTGTTCTTTACAAATTGCCCAGTGAAGAAGGCCTGTGAACTCTGAGCTGGAACTGAGAGGATTAGAAGTGGAAACTCGATGTCCGGTCCTGTCTACTGGGCAGGGAGGCAGGAGTTCAGGTGGTCTCCAGGTTACTCAGTCTGAGGCACCCTGCCACTTACTCAGGCTCCATCTGTATAACTTAGCAGCTCTGGGGTCCTGGACAAGCTAGTTACCTCTTTGAACCTCAGTTTCCTCTTCTGCAAAGTGGAGACAAAATTGGTTTCCTTTAGAGGAGCTAATTGCACACAGGAGGTGATAGAAGGACTAACAATGAAGCCTGTAAAACTTTGAAAACAGCCTGGCACGTGGCCAGCCCTAAATACATGTTATGTGTCATCACTGTTATTCCTAATGAGTGCTCTCGGTACAAACATTCTCTCATGCTTGGAGTTGATGGGGAGGAACCGTGTCAGTCTGGACTCCTACAGACCCATGGAGTCACTGAATTCAGCTCTGCCTGCTTCTTTCTATAGGGTGACCCTTCTCACATGGATTCCTCCGGGGAGAGCTGGGGAGGAGCCAGGGAAGAGCCCTTCCTACCCTTCCAGGTCAAAGTGATCAGGAGGGTCATTTATCTTTATTGAAGAAAGACATCGTATTGTCCTAAGAGTCCATCTTGCCTTGTTGTTTCAGCAGAGAGCGATTTTAGCCCTTTTAAATGTGTTGGGTTGTGTCCACTCGGTCAGCCAGGAGTTGGGGCAGGAGGGTCTGATTTGGTGGACAGATAAGACCAGGTAGTAGAGAGTGGGAATAAGCCTTTGTCTCCACTCTGGGCCCAGACAGGGTCTTTAGAACATCCTGTGGGAGCCCTTTCCTCTTGGCCCACAGGAAGACAGATGCTGGGTGACAAGCTCTGTCCCTAGGCAGCCTGATCACAGGAATGCCATGAACACCCCAGAATGTTCTGAGCTCCCCCTGCAGCATCAGCCCCTGGCTCCTGCAGTCAGGAACTCGGACTGACGGTTTCTAAGGGCCCATTAGCTGAGCCAAGCTCTCTCCAAGGAGCTGGATGGGGTTTGCTACTTACCTTTTATAGTCTCTCACAGCCCAGGAGCTCCGAACACGCCGGCTCACAGCAGACTCCTGTTCAGAAGAGGAGGTCACCTGGTTAAGATCGAACAGGCAGGCTGCAGCCATGATTGGACCCTGGGGTCTCTGTGGGCCTAAAGTCCTGCTGCTTCACCATGCGGCTCCCAGCCCAGCCCAGAAAGCCAAAGCCCGCACCACACCACAAGGGCTCTTTGAGTTGTTCTTGAGCAGTCCAGCCGCTGCACCATTTGTTCCTTGTTCACTGGATATTAAAGCACTGGGCAGGCTGATTTCCATCTTCCCGTCTCCCCCAGCCACCTTTTCCTCCGGCGGCCATTCTGGGGCCTAACCTAAATCCTCCCTCTAGATCGAGGTCAAGCAGCATTGCCTACTGATGTCCCCAGTACAGTGCTGGACCCTCAGGAAGAAGAGAGGGCTGGACGGCACGGCAGAGGCCAGGCACGCTCTTGGCTGAGGAAAGGAGAAATAGACCCAAATAGTCCTCCACACCCCCCGCCATGAAAAGGCTTGGGAAAGCAGACAGGAGACACCTCAGCTCCAGGGGTCCTAAAGGGCATGGCCAAGAGGTCCCGCTGAGGATCAGGACATAGGGCCTGGGACAGGCCCTCAGAGCGCCTGCAGTGTCAGGGAAACACATCTGGATGGGTATCACCACTCACTGAGTGGGTGACCTCCAGCACTGATCGCCACTCTTCCAGCCTCAGTTTCCCTACTTGTAATTGGAGTACCAGCCTAGTAAGACCCCTCCCAGAGGACTCAGGAAGACATACTTGCAAAGCACTCAGCAGAGGACGTGGCCGAAGTAAGGACTTAATAAAGCAACAGTTCAGGTGACAGTGACCTTTGTGTGGCCTATAGCAAAGGTAACCCATTCTGAAACTCCCCCAAGCATATATGAGAGCCACAACTCAAGCTCTCCAGCTGGCAGAGATGTGCAGAGAGGAGGCTGAACGTTTGCATTCATAGGTGGCGGTTAGCCAGCTTGGGCGGGAAAGACTGGGCTCTCTCTAGCTCTGATTCTTTGCTGGCTCTTTGCTCCAGGCCGCCAGCCTTATCTGTACAGAATAACACTGAGCACAAATCCTGCAGTCTTTGTTGAAGCTCTCTGCTGCCCTCTGGTGGACACAGCATGGTCGTGCCTTTGGGGTGCCACACAGGGAGTCCTTGGGGTCCCTCAGGTGCTCACTGTGGATCCCTTTCACAGGGGTTCCCCTTTCACTCCTTATTCCCACCACGACAGGCGTGGTCTGGAAGTAGAGGTCGAGGCCAGTGAGGGAGAGTCTGCCCCGTGGTCACCAGCAAGTCATGAGCACTGAACTCGAGTCTCTGGGTGGCCTTGCTCTTTGGGACAAGGGACGGAGCAAGGAGAGTAGGAGAGTCTAGAAGTGAGTGGGCAGGGAGAGTGTTCCTTTCCACACCACCGGTCACTGTGTCCCAGGCACTGTCCACCTCCAGCTTAGCCTCAGTGACCCTGCAGGGAGGGCCTGAGGCAAGAACTCCGGGTCCAGAAGGCAGGTGGCCCGGCCGTGTCCTACTGCGAGAGGAGACTGTGGTGGGTGCCCAGTGTCCTAGGTGTCCCGGCCATGCAGCCTCCTGCCCCGGTCCCCTGTCTCTTCTCTCTCCTGAGTGCCTCCTAAGGAGCTGGCCATCAGCCCACCTTGAAAAACACCTCCGGCGTCTGCTGTGCACTCCAGGTGAGGGGCAAGCCCGCCAGTGTCCCGGCTCGCCCTGGCCACTGCTCAGTTGCTCAAGCTCCACAGCTATGAATTTGTGGTCGCTTCTGTTTTGTTTTGTTTTTTTTTTGAGACAGAGTCTCACTAAGTTGCCCAAACTGGCCTTGAATTCACTCCTTATTTCCACCACGACAGGCGTGGTCTGGAAGTAGAGGTCGAGGCCAGTGAGGGAGAGTCTGCCCTGTGGTCACCAGCAAGTCATGAGCACTGAATTCTCCTGCCTCAGCTTCCCAGTCAGAGTGCTGAGATTGAAGGTGTCAACTGCCACACACAGCCTGGATTTTTAAGGCTCTGCGTTGCCAGAGCATCTCTCTGACCATGTGCCCCCTCTGCAGTTGCTGCTCTCTGTGCACGAACCCCTCCTCTCTTGGGGCAGCCTGGCTACTTCCCACACTCTCCAGGTTTGAGCACCTGCCCTGCCTGCCTCCTCTATCACTGCGGTGACTGTCCTGCCTCAGCCTCTCCTCCTCATTCATCTGCCCCTTGATCGGACCTCAAGCCAGAGCCCATGCTCCCTGTCCTGTCCCCAGAGCCAGGCACAGAATGGGCATTTGGTGACTGAATAAGTGAGCAAATGAATTAGCAATGGGGACAAACCCCAGGTGGGATCGGGCCTGTCTGTCCCCCTACTGGACCACAAGCTGGTTAGCCTTGAATGATATCTGTTACCTCCTCGAGCCCCACACGTTTGCCTCAGCGCTGGGTGCCTCTGAGGCCTCCTGGATGGGAGGGACTTCTCCCCATCTTGACATGGCCGGGCCGTGGCCACTTCCTGTGGACTCCTGGCCCCCAGAGTCCTCCCTCCCAGAGAGCCAGGAAGGGACACAGGGCCACCCCAAGTCAGCAGGCCTGGCATCCTCAGGCCCAGGGTTAATTTTTACCCAGCAGCTCAAAGTCCAGAAGCCTTGGCAGTAGCTCCCACTCTGTTTGCTCGGGTTAATGATCTTGGGAGAACAAACATCCCCACCCCAGGCAAGAGGAGGCTGTGCACCAAATGCTCAGCCCCAGGCCCAGATGGGAGCTGATTCACCTCTGCAGGTGGCAGCTTCCCAGCAGGCCATGGGACTGACATCTATGATCCTGCAGCCCCTTGGGGTTGGTCAGGTCAAGGGCCCAGTACACAGGGAAGGCCAGTGGTCAGTTCAGGTCTCCCCTCCACAAATAAGAGTCTTGCTTACTCTCTGGGCAATCAGAATAGGGCCTGTTATCTTCAGCTTACAGACTAGGAAAGGGAGTGGGAAGCCACTCTTCAATCACTTGGAATATGAAAATATCAGGGCTTCTGGCTTCCAATTCTTACTTCATACCACTTTCCTGCTACCACCACCAACCAAACCATAAAAGGCTGAGAAAGTCTGTGAGCACAGGGATAACCAGAGCGCCAAAGCAAGATACTACATCTGGTGTGTATCAAGGGTTTGAGCTCCCTAGCAGCCAAAGCAAAAAGAAAATGTAATCAGTGCCCGCACTGTCCATTAGGGAACAAAGGGAGCACATTCTCTTAGGAACAGATACACACTTGTTCAGAACCAGTGAAAGGAATGTGTCAACCGGGTTGGACTTTACTTGTTCATGCACAGACTACATAAGGGATCCCTCGATTTTCACAAAGCAGGAGGCTTGTTCTTGGACCCACCTTGCAAAAAGGACATCCCAGCCCTGGCAGGGCAGCTGCATGTGGCTGAAACATTCCCTGTCAGGATCCAGGAGAAAGGGAGAACAGCAACTTTTGCTTCTGGTGGAGAAAATGTCTTCAGGAGACCACCGTATCACAGGACAGAATTCGAGCTCTGGAGACAGACAGATCTGAGGTTTTTAAGATCCCATTTAAAATTTTAAACCTATTGACTAATATATTCATGTCCTCTGGCTGTTCTAACAAAGGACAACAAACCAGACCGCTTAACAGAAATGGCTGGCAGTGATGGGGTGCACCTGTGACCTGGCACTGGGAGCCCGAGCCAGGAGGGTCACAAATATGTGGCCGGCCAGGGCAACTTAGAGGCTCAGCCAGACCCAGACTTAAAGTAAGGAGAGTTAGAGGTGCTCTGTAGCTCAGCAGCAGCGCACACGCGCCGTAGTGGGAGACCCCTGGTTCAAGCCCCCGCAGCACAGTCACCACTGACGGAAAAGGGCTGCGTCCGTCTCTGTGACGGAAGCCGGATGTCCAAGACCCAGGTGCCGTCACAGCCCGATTCCCTCCGGGAGCTCTAGGGAAGAATGCTCCTCTGCGCCCTGCCAGCTTCCGGGGGCTTCCATCAGGCTAGGCAGCCTGTCTGTGCCCCATCCGCGTGTGGGATTGTCCCTGCACGTGCGCCCCTCGGGGTCTCTCTCTCACCCAGGGGTCACTGGATTCGAGGCTCATGATCAGGACCCTAACTCATGTCACCTGCCAGTGAGGTCAGATCCCGAAGCGTGGCTGGGCACGGATTTTGGAAGGGTTGCTAATCAACCCACCACAGACACCATGGTGCCAGGAAACTTCTAGGGCGACACCAGTGCTGATGCCTCCATCCCTACCCCAGGGTCGGACCCAGGAGGGAGGCCTCTGATTACAGATGTGGAAATTGAGGCACCAAGAGGCAGAGTGAGCTGCCCAAGGTCACACAGTAACAGGAGTCCCACAGTCAGCTGCTCAGTCCTGAGGCCTTGTGCTCAACTGCTGACAAAGTCTCCCTCTTCTGGCAACCCCACACCCCTGCTGGGGAACCCTGGCCAGGCGCGCCACTTCTTGGAGTCCAGTGTCTGTCAAGAGAAAGATAGCATCCACTTCTGGAGGAGATTCAGATTTAAACACAGCCCTGTGACCTGTGCAAATGCTGGGGACAAAACCTGCAGATAGCAGCAGGTGCCCAGTGAATAGGTTCTGTTACATCAACACCACGACCACCACCACCACCATCGTCATCATCGTCATCAACATCATCTCTACTGTCATCTGCAAAGTCCCCAAAAGCCAGGGGTCACAGAAAGCAGGTAAGAGGGAGGAGGCCTGGCTGCTAGTCCTGGTTCTGCCCAGAACCCCCAGCAGGGACTGATAAGTCACTTCCTGTCTCTGGTCCTGTGAGTAACAGGACCAATCAGGCTCAAACTGCTGGTGCTTGGGTGGGGGGACCCTGCAGGAAAGGTTGCATGTTGTCTCAAATGACTGCTGTGACAGGTGGGCATTTATTTGCAGGGACCCTTCCTGGGTGCTCAGCTCTTCCAGGACAGCCACCCTGGCCTCCGGGCTTCAGGGAGCAACCTGACCGTCACCAGGCTACAGGGTCGATCAGAGTGGCCTCGCTGCCCTGATTGGCCCTGGCAGAGCAGAGCAAACACCGAGGTCACCTACAAGCCTCAGGCCCTGTTCTTAGCCTCAGTTCACAGTCATCCCCACCAGAGAGGTGGTGGCTGCTGTGCCCCCAGTCCGAGTGAAGAAACACCCAAGACAGAAAATCTGGGAACCATGTGGGGTGTTGGGGCTCTGCTCTTGCTGCTGGCCAGCTGCCTGGCCATAAGTGCCAATCCTGTGCCGACGCTGCCAGACGATATCCAAGTGCAGGAGAACTTTGACGAGTCCCGGGTAAGCTGGCCTCCCTGAGGGGCTGCGGTGTCCAGTGCCCAGGCCTGGTTGGGCAAGTCCTGCCTGTCTCACATCTCAGTCCCCACCTGGCACTCCACAGCTCAGTCCTGAAGGCCCCCTCTGTTTGGGACTCTGGGGCTCTCTGAAGCTGCAGTTCTGCCTGTCACTCATTCTGCGGGTCTCCCCCTGACCTTCTGAGCCAAACACCCTCCTACTCTGTCTGTCCGCGTGGGCCTGGGGAAATCTATCCAACAATGAGGACTCACTGCAGGAGGGCTTTGCCACCACCCTGGCAGCCCCCTTGGGACCCAGTCTTTAGTGAACTGTGAGGACACCTTCTCCCGTCTTCACCCCTGCCTGCAGCACCCTCTGTTAGCCCTCCCTGCCCCCCCAATCCCACACAGATGGAAGCTCGGGGGGCACTGGGCAGTCGTGTGCCCGTGACCTTTGGGCTGGGCATAAGGAATCAGGAGAGGAAAAGCAGGACAGAGGTTGATCAGAGGTCACTGGGATCAAGATTCATGGGTCAAGGTAGCACCCTGGCGGTGGGGGCAGCACCATGTGAGTCTGTGCACGTGTGCGTGTGCGCGTGAGTGTGAGTGTGCATGTGTGATCCTCAAGCTGCCTGAAGCCCCGCCTCTCAGTGACACAGCCATCTTGAGCAGCTCTGTCGCCACCTCTGTGTGAGAGGCTCTCGGACCCTTCCTGAGGTGGCAACAGCTGACTTGCTTTACCTCAGGGACAAGGGAGAGGTGTGGCAGAGGGGCTGTGGGGAGCAGACCCACACCCTGAAGTCAGGGGTGCCAAAGGGCCTGAGGCTCCTTGGCCTGTTCTGGGCCATATAGGGCTCCTCCAGCTGTGAAGAGGAAGAGGCCGTGAAGACATGGTCCCGTGTGGCCCTAGGGGCGCGGGGTACTGCCATGACCTCTCTTCCCAGCACTGAGGGCAGCCTTGAAAGGTGGGGAGTGCCTCGTCACTGAGGGGATGAAAGGCAGGGCTGGAACATTGGGGAACAGTGGTTGGCGACTTTAGATCATGGGGTTTGCCCCCTTTCCCCCCATCTTGGTGGAACACGGTCACTGCGGGGCAGGCAGAACTCTGCCCACAGCAGCTTCCTGAGCTTGAGGGACCCGCAGCCCCACCACTCACAGTAGACATGGTCAGTCGTGCTGGCGTACACCAGTGACCCCTGCTATTTTTGAAGGCTGAGGCAGGAAGAGCACAAGTTCAAAGTCAGTCTGGGCCACTTAGTGAAACCCTGTCTCAAACTGATAATCAAAAATCAGTAAGTGGCGGGGAGCTGACCCAGGGTAGAGCAGCCCTGGGTCCCATCCTTACTGCCACAAAACAAAACAAAGCAAGACACCATCACCCACCACCAAAGGCTGGTCACCGAGAGGAGGAGGCCGAGGAGGGGCAGGGGAGATGCCAAGTCTTCTTCTGGGTCGGAGGCTGTTCCAGACCTAATGCCGGTGGCTGCCTCCTAGATGTATGGGAAGTGGTTCAGCCTGGCTATAGGCTCCACATGTCCGTGGCTGAAGAAGATCAAGGACAAGCTGAGCGTGGACACCATGGTGCTGGGCAAGGGGGCCACGGAGGAGCAGATGAATGTCACCCGCACCCACTGGCGGTGAGTAGGGGCAGCAGGAGGGAGCAGGACTCCAGCAGCCCTCCTTGTCCTGCAGAGACAGACCCAGCCCCTGAGTACCAGGTCCCTCCTTCCTGCCCCGGGAGGCGCCCTTCCCTTGTCCTGTCTATAGTGCAAGCATCGTGTCCCCAGCACTGTGTGCTCTGTACACTGGTCCTGCCCTTTCCCTTCTTATATAAAGTGGGGTCTCCTGGCCTGGTGTCAGCATTAGACAGGATGCTTAGAAATATTAAATTTCAAATTTTAAAAAAGGAAAGAAAAATCAGAGTCCCGCAGTGGGGTTAGGTGTCAGCACCGTGGTTCCTCCCACAAGTCACCTTCTTTCTGGTTTGTTCCTTCCAGGAGAGGGGTGTGCGAGAGGATCTCAGGGTTTTATGAGAAAACAGACACGGCCGGAAAGTACCTCCTCCGCAAACCCAGTGCGTGAACCACACTTCTCCCATGAGCTCAAAACCACTTTCATCTCCTCAGTTCACTTCCTGTCTGTCCCTCTTTCTTTCCATTTAGTTGAGATGTTACATACCTTTCTCCAGATGCCTCTTCTTCCTCTTTCTTCCTGGCTCCCACCCCTTGTCTCTTCCCTCTCCTGCCCTCATCCAGAACAGCCGTGCTGAATCAAGGTTCCATCAGTCTGAGGTCTTGCTGGGCCTGGGGCCAAGTGATAGAGACTTGGGCATGCATTTAACCACTGAATACGCTCTCGTCAAATGACCATGTCACTGTGTGAATGATTGGATGGATGGACAGATGGATAGATGGGTGGATAAATATATGAATGAACAAACGGTGAATATATGTATACTGTCTTCCCTTTCTTGGAGAATTGTTTGTAACCACATTCATTTATAAGCCAAGGAAGTGAGTCCTACAAAGTAAGTGCATCTGTGAGAGTTTGCAACTCTATTATTTGTAAGCCAGGGATTTACTGTGTGGATGGTAGATAAACGAGGTAGCTAATAGACACATTGATGGAGTGACACAGGAAAAAAGGAAAGAGAGAAGGGGGCTAGAAGGGAGGAAGGAACAGAGGGAGGGAGGATTTAGAGGGAATTGATGAAGTGATGGTGGGCGAGGTGATGATGCGTATAGAGTGGACAGATGGAAACTGAAGATGGGTGAACTGACAAATACACAGAAGGAACAGAAGAATGGACGGGTGGGGGCTGAAGACATGATGCATGAGTGAGCGGGTGACGGATCTCTGACCTCCTGACCACAAATCCTGCCTTCATCTCCATGCAGAATGGAACGTAACCTTGGAGTCCTATGTGGTCCACGCCAACTATGACGAGTATGCCATTGTGCTGACCAAGAAATTCAGCCGCCACCACGGACCCACCGTTACTGCCAAGCTCTACGGTAAAAGCCAATAGCAAGACGAGCCCCTTGGAATTGCAGGTGGGAGGAGCCCTTTGATTTGGGGATGGTAGGGTGGGGAAGAGTGGGAAGTTTTTGCTTTTTCTTTCTGACAAATCTCCAGAGGAAGAGGCAAGTGTTTACACTCTCTGGAGGAGGGCAGTGCATCGTCTGTATTGAATCTCTAAAATCAGTTCCAGAGCCTCTGGCTCTTGAAGGAACCAGTGGGAAGAGGCCCATGTGGGGACACAGGACACATGGGCGCTCTTGCATGGGAGCCAAGGAGGAGGCCTCTTCCTGCTCAGGAACCCGTCTTCCCACGAGTGCATTGAGGACACTAAACAGGGCAATTGTTTCCAAACTTTGCCTAAATAAAAATCTCCAGGCCAAATCATCTCAGCCTGGCCAGCTCAGGTGCCTGATGGCTTTAGGTGTCTCCTCTACCTCCTCCTTTCAGGGAGAGTGCCGGAGCTGAGGGACAGCCTCCTGCAGGAATTCAGGGAGATGGCCCTGGGTGTGGGCATCCCTGAGGACTCCATCTTCACCATGGTCAACAGAGGTAAATGCCATCCCCTACCCCACCTTGGGTTTCTATCCTCTAATCCTTCATGGTCCCCAGAGGCCAGCTCCAGCCCTGTGTCTTTCCTGTAACCCTCAGAGTCAAACAGGGACTACAGTCCCCTCCCTCTTTCTCGAGAATCAGAAAGCCATTGGATCTCACAGCACACCACCAGCAGAGCTAGGACTAGAACCAGCTCCATGTTGATGCCCATTTATTTCAGGGAGGCCACATCAGAATCCATAAGAGCCTCTCAGGAGACCATGGAATGCTGGGATTGCAGGATGGGCTCCCTGGGTTCTAATTTATGTGGCTTCTGGCTAGTCAAGCTCAAACACTCAGGGCCTGACTTTCCCCATCTGTAAGATGGGAGCAATAATGGCTCCCTTACCTACTGCTATGAGGAATTCATGAGATAAAACCATTAAGTATAATAGCACTGTGCCTCAATATTAAGTCCTCAATATTAGCTATTGCTATTCTTGTGGTGATGTTGAGATGCGGGCTGGAGAGGGCAGGTGGGTGGGAATGATGGCGCATCTGCAGCCTCCTGTTTTTCCAACGAATGACCTTGAGCAAGCAAAATGGGCAGGGCACTCAGTATTGTAAGAGAAATCGAGATCGAGTTTACCTCCAAGCCTGGTCCTCTTGCTTATTCCTGTCTACTGTCCTCTGCTCTAGGGGAATGTGTACCTGGGGAGCAGATACCACAGTCCACCCCAGCCCTGGTGAGTGTCACTTCCCCTCACCCCACCCCCACCAGCCCTGTCCTGAGTACTCCTCGTACTTGGTTGTTTCTGGCCTTGCTCTGCGCCTGCTGTGGTGTGGGCAGCTCACCGAGGGCTGCGTAGGACTTGAGCTCCAAGGTCAGACCCACCAGCGCTCAATCTTGGTTCTGCCCCAGGGCTGGTTGCTGCCCTATCTGGACCTCACTTTTCTCATCTTTGAAATGGAATCATTATGCTTACCTTTTGGGCTTGTGCTAGAATCCAGTAGCATGTTGGAAAAGCTCCTCATGCTTCAAAGCACCTAAAAGAAGTAAAACACAAATACAAAATGGCAATATTTAGTAACACATAGTTTGTGGTACTCAATACATGAAAATAAAATCAATTAATTTCTCTTAACACCCAAGAACAAGTAACTTCCCAGGTCAACTTCTCTCCTCAGAAGCTGTCTGATTTTGCTCTTCCTATTTATTTCTGTCCTTTGCCGTATTGACTAAGCTTTCTACATTCTGGTTTCTTTAACTGTTTGAAAGTTACGTATCTTAATTTATTCTACTGATTTGTGTGTGTATATGTATGTTTCTGTGTGTACACACAACGTGTATCTGTATGCATGTGTGTATAGCATATCTGTTTACTTAAAAACACATCCTTGAAAGTTGACAAATAAGGAGAAGTGAGACAAGAATGTCCTTCTGACATAGAATCAACACTGTTAACTTATTATATATTTACTCCTATATTTTTTAAAGAAAAATACTCTTGTTCTTTTAAATACATATGCTCATTGTAAAGAATTAAACCAGTGCAGAAAACATTATTTATAAAATAATGTTTTTAAATTTATAAAATATTTTTAAAGTCCTCAAACTCCTATTATTCACATAACTTTAGTAATCTTAACAGGACAGAAAAAAGGAAGCACAGACGGATGGATATCCTTAGACTACTATTAAACAAGCTTTTGTTATCGACGCTATCTTTCATACTAATTGTCATTTCACTTAAATTTAAACACAAACCAAAGTGAACTTCAAATAAATATTCCCTCTTTACAAGAGACACAGGGCTTAGAGGAAAGTAAAGGTTAGAAAAGGACATTTAAGGGGCTGACGTTGCTATCTGGACACTGAAAAAATATTTATTTTTTCTGTGACTTGAAATATAACATTAAAACTTTTAAACTTTGTTCCATCTCCTCTTGTTTTTTTCTTCTGCATAGTCCAGGTTGACAGCAATCTCATCCCATTTTGTCCCGATGATGCCCTCTGTCATGCCACTGAACGACTAGTCCTCAGCTCTGTTGTTCTGTTGGCGAGTTAGCTCTCCTGGCTCTGTATGCTACTTTTACTTCAATCTAGTGACATAACTGGATGCTTTATTTCTGACTCATTCATTCCTATTAATGTCGCTCTTTATCAGGCAGAGGTTTGGAGGTAGTTCCTGGGTGTTTTACCCCAACAACCTTGAATGTTCGGGAATCACTGCCTGCGTCCTGCATACTCACACCCCATTTTGATGGGGTGCCATATCTTGGAGTCATATTTTCTGTCTCTCGGAACTCGGTGTGTCTGTCACTCCATCTTCTCAAGCATGGTGACTGCTGCAAAATGGGACCACTATGACATGTATTTCCTCTCCTCGCAGGTAATTTGTTTCTTCTGCTCTGATACCTGGGAAAATTTTGTCATTGAATTCAAGGTCATGCTTGGTGTTCATGTTTCTATGTAAACATTTCCTGGAACACATTGTGCTCTTTTCCTGTGTAGGTGCCCAACTACAGACTCCAAGTGTATTTCTTATGTGTTCAGGGAAATTTCTTGCACAGTGTGATTAAATTCATCTTCTGTCCCTTTCAAGGCGTTTTGCTCATGGGGAACACTCATCCTCACTACTTAGAGTTTCTTTGTCTTTCGTATCTACTAGTTTCTCTCCAGTTGATTTTAGCTCCTAAAGCTCTTTTACATTTGTTGGGATTCTCACGAACCTTGCATTTGTGGCCATTTTTAGTCACTGCTCTGTGGACAAGTCATTGCATTCTGTTCTGGGCAATTTCTATCTCCAATTTATTTGCTAGCTCCAAATTTTCCTTGTTTTAGTTCTTGATCTAGTTAGGCCCTCACTTCTCATTTTATTCTGTTGTCTTGGAAATTCACCCTTGAATCCTGTCTAAGTCACTTTCTCATCATTGAGACACAATTCCTGACACAATTTAAAGGAGGAGAGACTTATTTTGGCTCATGTTTTCCGTCCATGGTGGGCTGGCTCTAAGGCAGGAAGGGCAGGGTAGGAGAGTCTGGAGGAGGTAAGCTGCTCACTTCATGGAGGCCAGGAAGCAGAGAGAGGAGGAGCCAGGGAAAGAGACACACTGTCCAGGGCATGCCCTCAGTGACCCACCTCTTCTGACCACACCCCACCTTCAAACAACACACTTACTCTTCAGTAGATTAATCCACCAGTGAGTATAGCACCCCCACAATCCAATCATCTTCCAAAATCCCAACCTCTGAGCACACGAGCCTTCTGGGAAACATTCTAGAGCTAAACTTTAACAAGCCCTGTTCTAACAAATGTATGTTCTAATCAAATGATTCTACAGTGTGGAGCCATTGGAGAACTGTCTTCCATTCTTGAACTCTGTTTTCACCCACTATCACAGGCTGAGTTTTCTGGGGTCAATGTGAAGGGGAAGTGAGGAAAGTGGGCTTGTGATGAGGGAGAAGTTGAGAGGCAACACAGTCCTCATGCCCAGCCGGCCCTACAAGGACCTTTGCAGCTGGGATGACTCTTTAGAGCTGTCTCAAGATGGCACAAAGGCGCAAGACCATAATTAATACCGCTGTGTGGACCAGTCTGGGAAAGAGCATAACCTTGGGTGAGGTGGCTTCCTTTAGCTGAGGCTGTCACTAAATAGGCTGTGTGACAGCCTTCACTGACAGAGCAAGTCCACTGCTGAGGGAAAATCTCGTCTGTGACAGTGTCCCCCACGGTCAGGCTCTTGTTTTTGTTCAGGTTATTTACTCATTTCTGAGGTGTGTATAGTTTATGTACTGTTTCACTTTATCTTGCTTCTGTTTCCTCAGCTTTATCCAAACTTTGATAAGGTAGGATGAGGTGACCCTTACTTCTCTATCCTCTTCCCAAAGTAATTTGAACTTAATTCCTGCACATTTCACATTAGTGTAAGCCCTTGGGTGTTTTGCGTTCATCTGCTTTCCTGAAGAGCTGGTGCTGGGGTGGGGTGGGACTCTCTCCCGAGGTGTATTACCCTGGTCCTCACACATGTTTGCTAGTTTCCCGGAGCTGCCCCAACAAGCCCCTAAAGTGGAGGGCTGAGTGATAGAAATTTGTCTTACAGTTCCAGAGACTCAAGGTATTGATAGTGTTGGTTCCTTTTTAGGATTGTGAGGAAAAATCTGTGCCCTCTTCTCCCTCCACCTCTGGCAGTTTGCTGACCATCTTTGGCATTCTGTTGGTGTTCTGTCTGGCATTCTCTGGTCTGTGGCTGCATCAGCTCAACTCCTGCCTCTATTTTCCAACTATGTTATCTGTGTGTAGTTCTATATCCAAATTTCCCCTTTTTCATGTACGTTACTTGTACTGGACAAAGCCCCATCCTAATGGTCACATCCTAATTAGCTACATCTGTAACAACCCTATTTCCAAATAAGGTCACATTCTCATTTTACTGGGTGTTGACTCCAATATGTGAATTTTGCAAAGAACACAACTTCCTCTATAACCTTCATTCTTCCTCTGCTATGTTGCTATATGTTCTATGTAAAGCTCATTACATCTGTTCCATGATTGTGTAGACCCAGAATCTTTACACTCTCTTATTCCCTGAGGGCATTTCACTACTCTTCTGTCAGGAAGGGAAAGAAATTGGATGTCCTTTGGTTCCTTTTCTCTCTGGAAGCATTGGGGAGAATTAAGAATTTGACTCTACACCAGCTTTGGCAGTTTGTGGACACAGCTAAGAACTGCCCCTTCAGAACCATTATATTCCATTCCAGAATGTTCTACTTCTTTTCTTGGTTGCCAGTTTTAAGTTTTGGCTTTAAATTATGCACCCTCTTTCCTTTTCTTGAGTGACATTGATAGAAACTTGGGGGTGTGTGGTTAGAGAAACTGCTTGCTAAATATTAAGGGGAAAGGAATTTGTGAAGAGAGTTTCTATCACGCATCTTAGTTCAGATGTCAACTTAATCTTCATTTCTTTATCAATATCAGGAATGAAGCAGTAAAGAATCCCCTTGTTAAAGACAGAAATATAGCATATTTCTATTTCTCCTGCTTCTTATCCTTTTAAGTTTTTATCCTTCTTTTTAATCCTGTTTTTATCTTTTTAAGGTTCCCATATTCTGGTTTTTATGGATATTCTTGAAGATCAATATTTAAATCTTTCCACTTTTTGAAAAAAAGATTTTTAAAAGATATTTACATTAAGTTGCATAATTGCTTTAGTAAATATTTATTTTAACTATATTTTATTGCCTTTACAGCTTACCATAACTTCTTTGATATCAAATCTTTGATTTCTGGCATTTAGAATCCCTTCTCAACTGATAAGAGTATTTCTGTAAGTAACTTTTTCAGAAAAGAGACATGAATGGCAGGCTCATAGACCCTTGCCTAGCTGAGAGTGGTTTTCGGTGGTTCTAGCACATGGTCAATAGTGTGAGCAGGGGAGAACTTTTAGGTTATATTTTTTCCTCCCTTATAGCCCTTAGAGATTCTGCTCTTGGCATTTTGTGATTAAATCCTGTAATTTGCTCTGAGGATCACCTTCATTCATTTTTCTTGATTTTCTTTTCCCCTACAATTGAGGAAGTCAAGTCTTTCTTCAACTCAGAAATGTTTTCTTCTGTTAGTCTTAAGGTGCTTGTCTCTCCTTCTGGAGTTTCACTCAATTGGATTTTTTTTTTAGTATCTAAACTGCTGCTTATTATTTCTACTGTGTAATTAAATTCAATATCTTTTCCATCTCCAATAGTTTTCTAATTTAATACACTCATTTCTATCACATCTGGATCCTGTTATATTTATGTGCATCGTTTTTAACTTCACTTATGCTCTAAGTTTTCTTCTGCTTCTTACTGTCATCCTGTGGTTTGTGAGACTATTTCTCAAGTTTAATCCAATTTTTCCTGAGCAGCTGCATTATTTAACTCATCTCATGACTTTTCTCCACTCCTTATCCTCATCAAAGAAGGCCTACACCTGCTAGCTTGAGAGGAGTCTGGAAGAAATTGGGGGTCCCTAAACATTTCCGCAACTTTCAGTTGTACACAGAAAGCAGAAGGGAAAGTTGAAGTTTACTGTGGTTCTACTTTTGCAAGTTCCAGGTCACATCTGTGGACAGAAAGGCTGCCTGGTGACCAGCAGTTTCTCTGCTCATCCTTTCTTTAATTGCCCTGAGATTCTGCTTTAGGGGATTCTCTACCTAGAAGCCCTCTTAACAGATTTGGAGCCTTCCCCCTTCTCCACGCCCCAACACCACAGCCAGGAATATTAGGGTCACTCTTGGGTCCCTTAACACTCTCAAAATGGAGTTTCCCTTTGCAAGAAGCTAATGACTTTTCTCCTGCAAATCAGTCACATAACACATGGTGTAAAAATGCTTTCCCATTTCAAGACTGAAATGCTGCTTTTCCTTGGCTTCCAACACTTGGGTAGATTCTTTCCTATGATTATATTCCTTTAGGCATTTCAATTGGAAGTTGGATATGAAGGTATTTGTATTTCATGGCTTTTATTTTTATTTCGGATTAGAAATCTACCCTGTGATCTCTGTTCTGGAATTCAAGTTGATGCGCCTGTAAAAATAGTCCATTCATCTGTCCAGTAGCTGCGCTAAACCTATACCCCGGTTTTTAGAGCATAGGATTGCTGTTTGTATATTCTGGGAGTGCAGCGAGCAGTGGTAGCCCAGTCTGTGCAGTAACTTACTGTTTCTTCTCTGCAGAGAGCCCGGCGGGCTGTGTTACCACAAGAAGATGAAGGGTCAGGGGCCGGACAACCAGTAACTGACTTCACCAAGAAAGAAGGTAACAAGAACCTGCCTCTTCACCCAGTTCTGCCATGCCCCCAGAGGATCTCGCCCTAGGGGCTTCACCACTGTGAAAGCTCTGGCTCTCTGCTAGAGTTAAGAGCAGGCTGGGAAAAAAGAAACAAAGTCCTCTGCACTGTGCCAGGCTTGTAGCGGGAGAGTGGAGCATAAAGCGTGATTCTGAATTTATGAACTCTCAGCTCCGTGGTGAAAAACGAGTTGCCCTGTCTGTGTCACTGTGTGGCCTCCAAGCCTTGGTTTTCTCATCTTTACAGTGGGATAATAGCCTGCTGGGCTGACCTTAGGGCTCTTATAGGAGTAAGGGGGAAAGAATATGGGGATACTTTGTGTTGTTAACAGTGTTCCTAAATGCCTCGCTCTCCAACTCACTCAGCCAAAACAAAACCTGCTCAGCCCAGTCCTGTGCCAGCCACTAGGGTCACGGAGAGAAACCATCCCTGTCTTCTTAGGCTTCTGGTCTAGTGGAGAGACACCCAAGGAAGAAAGTGATGAATCCAAGAGAGGGTCAACAAGGAGGTGGAAGAGCTCAGAGGATGTGTGTGGGGGGATAAGAGAGACCTCCTGGACCAAAGGGAATTCACGCTATATGCAGGCATGGGTTTTATGGTGGAAGGCTTTCCAGGGACACGGGACAACGGAACAAAGGCACGGTGGTGGCATCTTTGTGAAGAGGTCAGGCTGTCTGGTTCGGGGCTGGGAAATGTATCATCAGCTACTGTTATTACAGATTCTCTGGGCAGATAAAACCAACCTAGGATGTGGAAGGGCTGGGTCACTGCTAAGTCCCCATGTTAAAAAGTAGAATGAGTATTGGTTACAGAGTCCAACACACGTTTTGGATCTTAGCAGTGTGACTCTGGCCAGGTCACCTCACGTCTCTGAGAGTCAGTTTCTCTCTCTACAGAATGAGTTGGTAATCCTTCCTCCAAGCGTAGAGGTGAAGACTGAAAGGGTTGATGTGTATTAAGTCCCCAGCCTGGCAACAGGTGTATACTAAGCACCCAGTAAGTGCTGCTCTTCCGTCCTTCCCCAGATTCCTGTCAGTTGGGCCACTCGGCAGGTCCCTGCCTGGGGCTGTACAAGAGATATTTCTACAATGGCTCCTCCATGGCCTGTGAGATCTTCCATTATGGCGGCTGTCTGGGCAACGGCAACAACTTCCTCTCAGAGAAGGAGTGTCTGCAGACCTGCCGGACTGTGGGTGAGTACCGTCGCTGCCTCGGTGTGTTCTGCGCTCTCACGGCCTGTTCTCCCAACCAACCATCTATGACAGAGTTAAGAGAGCAAGTTGCTTAAGGTCAGAAGACGTGAACTTGCACATGGGTGACCTGAGGCCCACCGCATGTTCTAGATGACCAGGGTCTCTTGGCTCAGTAATCACAAGCATCACCAATGTTCTGTGCCTCTCTCCACCCACAGCGGCCTGCAGTCTCCCCATAGTCCAAGGCCCCTGCAAAAGCTCAGTGCAGCTCTGGGCATTTGATGCCGTCCAGGGGAAGTGTGTGCGCTTCACCTACGGGGGCTGCCAAGGCAACGGCAACAAGTTCTACTCCGAGAAGGAGTGCAAGGAGTACTGCGGCGTCCCCGGGGACGGTAGGAGGCCCTGGGGGGCATGGCTGGGCCCACGGGCTGCCAGGACCCAGCGGGGAGAGCCCAGGAGAGGGCGGGTCAGGTCTAGACGATGTATCTGGTGAGCAGCCCACCCATTCTCTGGGCCTCAGCTGTCCATCTGAAATGGGCCAAGTCCAGAACCTTCCCCCAGCTCAACTGGGCACCTGAGGTGTGAGAAAGGTACTAGAAGAGGGTACATAGGGCAGGCTGAAGATTTGGGCAGAGCGGGGTACCCATTCTGGTGCTGCCCCCTTCAGGCTGGCCAGAGGGGGCAAAGGGCAATTTGTGCCTTCAATATTGCTTTCACAAAGTAGAACAAGGTGCCGTGGTCACAGAATCAGTATTCAGGTAATGGTAGCTCTACCAATAATGACGATAAGGGAACAAGAGTCATTTAAGATGCCAGTGCCTTGATTTTCCCTTTGAAAATGGTACCTATTTGGTGGAAGGCCCTTTGGAGAGAAGCCTGCCCTCCCTGCTGAGCTCCCTCATCCCTTGAGCGTGAGTGTCCCCACCCATGGGCCACTCCCTGAGCCTCTCTGTGTCCACAGGGGATGAAGAGCTGCTGCGATTCTCCAACTGACGGCTGGATGGTAGCCGGTGCTTGTGCCAGGGCAGGTTGGGCCAAGTGGCCTGAGTCCAAATAAAACCAGACTGTACATTGCTTGAGCTCTGTGCCCATGCCATTCATTGTCATCCTAAGTGTCACAAGGTGAGGGGTGGGAAGGGGAAGAAGCTTAGGGTGGTGGGGGCCAGCATGAGTCCCCAGAAGTAGAAAATTCGTGGTTGGAAATGTGATCAAACTACCTGCAGCACATGAACTTAGCTATGCAGTGTGCAGCACATCAGTTCGTTGTGCCACAATAGTGTAGGGATTAATCTGTTTTGTTTCCATAAAGGTAGAAAAGAAAGGAAGAAAAAACACTGAGCACTTGTTTCTGGCAGAGGTTGGAGGCGGGACATCAATGACAGAGGGTCAGAAGAAATACTGGTACCCTAGTGTGCCCAGGGGGCTCAGGGACACCCACAGTGCCTGGTCATTCCCGTCTCTGGCCACACCCAGTTCCTTTCCAGGGCTTTCCTGTGGCCATTGCCCCACTGCTGTCCCCACCCTGGAGATGAAATGCTTAGCTCTTTTTCTACCTTGTCCTGGGATGCTCTTGCCTAGGAAGGAGACTGTTCACTGGCCTTCCACTGCATCCAGAACAGCCAGCTGGACCCAGGCTTGGAGACTGGAGCCCCTGGCTAGGCTAGCTTCTCCCCACCCGGGAGAGAGTGGGTGGGCTGTCCAGAGGCAGTGAAGGACCAGCAAGGCCTGTGAATATGCCAGGAGTCTCCAGGGTCCCCAGGCTGCTGCTGCTGCTGCCGTGAAGGGATGAGTCTCCAGGTTCATGTGTTTGGAGGCAGAAAACTGAAGCCAGGGACGGCCACGCTCTGCAGAGTGACCCGCGCTCTAAGTGCTGGTGACCAGTTCAGTCAAGGGCTGGAGACGTGTCGGGAAGGAAGAAGAGAGGGAATTTCATATTTCTTAGATGTGGATACGGAAAACTTCGCACCTCTCTCAGACACATAAAGACCTCCACTGGTCTGATCCAGAGTCCTGAGCTGGGCTGCTGGGTTTCCACAGGGGACTGTCCTTGGGATGGTATCTGCAGCCGTGGCTACAACTCCCTGGCAGACATGGGTGGACCAGGAGCTCGAACAGTCTGAAAGAAGTGAAAGTCCCCCAGCCTGGGACTAATCAACACTGTCCCATCCCATGGGCATCCTACCCCCGTCACACATGCCTCCCATACCAGGGACAGCTTAGATGGCAATCTGAAGGTGCCACTCCGAAAAGATGTTTTAAAATGACCCAGACTGAAGGACAAATGCTTAACTACAAAAAGCAAGCTCCAGGTGCCTGGCCAGCTCCCAGCAGGCTGGGATGTTAGACTCCCAGGGTCTTCTTTTTTTTTTTTTTCAAATGGGGGACTCACTATACCATTCAGGCTGGCCTTGAACTTACTATGTGGTTCAGGCTGGCTTCAAACTCTCAGCAATCCTCCTGCCTCAGCCTCCTTAGTACTGAGATTACAGGTATGTGTCCAGCTTTCCCGGGGTGTGTTTGAACAGTTCTGAGTTTCTCATTTAGAAGCCAAGCTGTCAAAACAAACAAATAAACAAACGAAAACCAAGCTGTGAAAACCTGGGCTTCCATTCTCCTGAGGTAAGAGGTGTCCTGCTGAGCTGGTTGGGCCAGCGATCGAGGGCGGGCCTGTCCTCTACCTGCCTGGTCCCTGAGACATCTGCTTCTGTGACACTAACTTTTCACTAAAATTTCACTAAAAAATCAACTTATCTTGACTTTACCCCTCAGTGGGGGGATGGATTCACATGCTGTCTCTGTCACAGAAAGTCACAATGCTCCTCTCATCTCAGAAGGTACTGGGATTCATCCTCAGCCTGGTAGTTCCTCCAAGACTCACTTATTTCCTCACTTGATTCTCACTGCCAATTTCTTTTAATGGTACAGGCCACATTTCCTTTCAAGTACAGGAAGGGGCCTAATAAGGAAACACCTCTTTCTTTTTCTTTCTTTCTTTCTTTCTTTCTTTCTTTCTTTCTTTCTTTCTTTCTCTCTCTCTCTCTCTCTTTCTCTCTTTCTTTCTTTCTTTCTTTCTTTCTTTCTTTCTTTCTTTCTTTCTTTCTTTCTTTCTTTCTTTCTTCTTTCTTTCTTTCTCCCTTTGAACACCATGTTGTAAGACCCAGGGACCAGTCCTTCTGCAGTGAGAGCTCCAGGGCCATGCCCACCCTGGCCTGTTTGGTTTAACAGTGTGGGGGAGCCCTTTGGCCCACCGCCCCTCCTTGAGACACAGAGTAACTGGCAGCTGCTGGCTCAGGGATGTCCATGGTCACTCATCACACAGCTCCCAGGAGGGCGGTCTGAGAGCAGAAGGTAGTGTCAGATGGGCCATTCGATGGTATTTTTCCAGATGAACGAAGTAACTTGCCTCTCAAGGGCAAGTTAAGCCCTTAACACCATAGCTGGTTAGAGACTTGGGTAGAGTAGGAGGGGCATGGGTGAATACGGGGTGGGAAGACACAGGTGGCCTGAAGAGCTGTCACCCTCCCCATCTGTACCAGCTGCAGCTAGTCTCTCGTGGAGTTGCCTCTCCTACCACTCGCCTTTGGTTTGTGTCTGTGATGTCCTGGACTCCGGGCAAGTGCCCCGGGTTGGCCTCTCACAGCTCACAATGGGGAGCACTGATTTTTGTGTAACAGTCCTAGATGTCACAAGGCATTAGGCAAAAGCCGTGCACACTCCTCCCTGGAAAATGGAGGATATGACAGTCATGAAGCACACATACCACCTGGGAGATCCAAAGTGCTCAAGAGTCACCTGAATGACCACAGGAGCAGGCACACTGGGACGTGTGCCTTTAGACACTGGGCCTGTGGGACACAGATTAAGCTCATCCCTTCTGGAACTGGGCAAGACTCGTGGAGCAGGTGCACAGGGGTCCCATCTTGGAGGTCCCTGTCCCTGCTCTTACATCACTCACTGGTTGACTGGGTCTGCTGCTGCAGATGACCAATGACTCCTACATAAGGAGCCACACACCCAACCTCAGTGGCTCTGCCTCACCCAGCTCCTGTGGGCGCCCTGCTAACTGGGTGGCAGAGCCAAACCCCAAACCCAAGGAAAAAACACTGCACGCTGCATCTTCCTAAAGGTCATTTTATTGTAAAACCATAAATACAACACTGACATGAACTCATTTAAGCAACTGATCCTCTCTAACCGTTAAAAGGGTGTCTTTTTTGCCTTGGCGTCAACCAACCGGGAAATAACGTTGTTGTGAGAATTCAGGGGGCCGGGAGCGGGGTACAGAATCCTGGGCGGGGGCTTTTGGCGACTTAAGGGACCAGGTGGAACTCTCCTCCCAGAGAATGTCCCACTTTTGGACAAGAACAGACAGGTAAAAACAGCAACATTTAAACAGCTCAGTTTTAAATTTTATTACTTTGTAAGTTTTTTTTTTTTTTCTGATCCTTTCCTCCATTTGACATCAGTAGAAGTTTTAAACATCATGAAACTGATTTGGCTGTAAATGGAGAAACGGCACCAAAACAAAATGAAACAGAAAACCCAAAGGACACACACAAAACCCTAAATAAACCCTCAAGTTTGGTCTTGGGGGTTCACGTATCAACAAGAACTGCCAACTCAACCCCCATGCAATGCGACTCCTTGTGAACTGTTGGATCCACACCAACGGTAAAGGAGACTGCCAAAAACATCTCTTGTTAACACAGCGAGTGCGACACTAGGTAACTTTTTATTTTATTTTATTTTTAAATACAGTACATGGTACACAGGGTCCCAAGATGGCCCTGCATAAACCCCCGTGAAGACTTGAGCCAAGCACTGGCTGTTTATAAAAATATTGTGTTGCTACAAAAGTATAAATTAATGCTACTGGTATTAAGAAATATTAAACACATAAAACTTATAAGGATTAAGAAAAATATTCATTAATACCTGTAGAAAACTCTGGCCTAAAAAAGATATTTTTTTGTGTTTGCTTTTTTGTAAATTTTTTTTGTTTTTTTTTTTTTAAGATGACTTGAGTTTCTTGTACTCAAAAGAGAGAGAGACACAGTCAGATGTGCCTATGGTATTGCCTAGAATGTCTTAACTACTGAGAAGGGATGAGGGGCGCACGCACGCGGTTAGAGTGGGGGGCGGGCGGGAGGGAGACGGGGGGCACCCAGGCGTTCTCGAGATTTACCTGATGTGAACGAATCACCGACGTGAAGTTGGGGGGGGGGAAGGTAGGATCAGACAACTGAAAATAATTTACGTTTCTTAAAAAATATCTCTGCTTCGGGTGGTTGTACAAAATGATTTCCTGATGCTTGGGCTGTGGATGGCCCTGCCTTGGGGTTCCTGCTCGCTCCTGGCTGGGGAGGCAGGCCCAGCCCAGGCAGGTCCATGAGCTCGCTTGCCCCGTGGGGAGCCACCCACCCTGGCTGGGCAGCCGGAGGTCCTAGGCAGAGACGAGGAGCCCTTCCTTCCGGCGGGTCTCAGACCCCATGGCCTGTGCCAACCGGGATTTCAGGCTGTGCCACAGAAACCCCAGGCCCCTGAGGTTGCAGACAAGGCTGGGCTGTGCCCCTTTAAGGAACTTTGGTTCGAAGAGTCAGGGTGCCCAGGGGCTTTTTGCGAACCTAACAGCATTTACAGGACCCTGCTGGGCCGTGATGCTAATGCCCGGATGCAGACTGGCAAGTCCTGGGTACAGCAGCTGAATCGTCACAGCATCGCCAATGGTGGTGGTGGGGGCGGGGACCTGAAGCTGGCAGACAGTGACCAAGAGCTGCTCCCTCATTCCCAAGGGAGCAGGTGCCTTTTCATACTGAAACCACAAAGCTCCTTGGGCAGAAGCCAGGGCTCTCCTGACCACGATCTTTAGACCCAAATGAGAGAGGAAGAAAACAACAATAAGAACAACAAAATCCCCCCCAGAACCCTGCAAAGGGGAGACCTGCAGGGAAAGGAAAGAGGGAAAACACCGTTATCATTGGTTCACCATAACTGGCCTAGCAACATTAGCCACAGTGAAGAAGGACGGCTCCTTCCTGGATCGCCCACTGCCAGCAAGGGGCCAGGTGGGCAGGGCAGGGACAGAGCCCCCATCTGCTGTCCACAGGGCACAGACTGAGCCTCACGTGGTCTCTTGGTGCCCTCGGAACTACAGCCTTTCCAGGAGTCCTCCGATACGTCCCAGAGACGCACCACTGCCATGCTCCCAAGGCCAGGGTGAAGCTCGGAATTTGGTGCAGCGTACGATAGGGACAAGGAGGTCACCTACTATGCCCTTGGCCACTCCTCTTCAAGCACAGCACGACAATGATACGGTCTGGCCTTGCTGAGCATTTTCACAGGCTTTTGATTTCCATCTTTGTCCTGGCTCCACTGCAAGCCTTCTAGTTACCCTGTGGCCGGAGACAGGACACGCAACACCTCCAACATCTCCAGGTGCCCTCTTCAAGGGAGTCAAACCCAAGCCCAGGGAAAGCAGGTATTAACAGGGAACTCCTAAAGGCAGAGATTTTGGCTTCACAGTGGAAAATGCCTTGTAGAACTCTTCGGTGTTTCTAGAAAGTGCAAGAGATAACAGGTCAAACTGAGGGCTCTTGGCAGGCCAAATGGCTGGTGCCAAAATTCCTTCCTGGATTTTTTGGAGATCCATGACTTCCCATCTGTGTCACCAGCTGCCCATCTCTCCTTGCCATGAAACCTTGGTGCAGTCTTCCTGACGCCAAGCATGAAGCCATCGAGTGGCATGGTGGGGATATGTCCTAACTTGTGATGCAGTAGGTGGCTTTCTGTGCTGGGAACCCACAGGAACGAAGAACGGACAGTTTACTCAGGTGGCACTTGTTCCTGGCTTCTAAATGCCACCAAAGGGGAACCTGACCTAGGCATGGGGAACTGTGCTAGGATGTGTGCATCCATCCACAATCAGGATGCACCATCCTCCTGGTAGACCTGAGAGCCCTGGGTTAATGAAAATCTGAGGGACCACTCATGAGGCTGCAGTTCTTGGCTTAGGCTGTGTTGGCGACCACAGGACCACAGCAGGAAAAGCCCTGCTGAGCAGAAGCATATTTCCTTCACCTCCCTCTTGGGTTGTGGATGTCAAAACAGAGGCTGATTCTGTCCTGGGAATCACATGGCTTGAGGCGAGCTGTATCCAGGTCAGCAGGCAACCAACTTTATTTGCAAAGCTATGACAGAAATAGCCCAACTTCCTGGTCTTCCAGCTCCCAAAGGCCTGTGGTAGAGAGATCTATGGCAGTCATAGAATTGTGTGGCAGATGACAAAATCCTTCTGAAAGATAAGACCAAGCCAGGCACCAGGAAATGAACTGGAAGAGCCAGTCTCAGTCCTTTGGATGAGCTGGAAATTTGGTAAGGTGGGTATTGCTGGAAATAATGGGGCAGGTAGCTGACCTGTGAGATCTTTGGGTTTTGTTAAGCTGCCTGTGACAGCAGGATTTGCACCGTGGGAACAACCAACAAGAGAAAGCAGGCTGAGGGGGTACCTGGTATAGCCTTTCCAGTTGGCAACATGTTTCTGGGGAACCACAGGTCCCAAGAGAGAAATGACTGCCTTCCACTGTGTTAGCAATGTGGACAAGGCAGCCCCCACGACAGCTTTTTTTGAACCTAACAGCATTTACAGCAAACCTGCAGAGTTCAGTACCTAAGTACTGAACTCAGCTGCAAAAGAGCTGGATTACTGGATTACTAATTCCAAATGCTTCCAGTAAGTATGATTTACTCCAGTTTTCATTCTGGAGCACAAGTGTCTCGCACTCTAAAGAGGAGACTGCTGACTGTTCTAACTGTGTATCTTGGCCCTGCTGCTCAGTAATACCCCAGCCAGCAAAACTAGCTTTGCTTTCACAGATAACCTAAATCGGCAGCTCCTGTCCTTCAGTGTGGCTGACAGTACCGGCACTGTGGTCATCCCATCCAGCAGTTAAGCACAATTGATAGGAAGCATCTGTCAATCATCAGCAACCCAGAGCCCACCTTCCAGAATGTCCAAAGGTCTGATCAAAAAATCTGCCAATGTTTCATATTCTTTAGGAAGCAACATTTGGTTCCTGTCTGGATTCTCCCTGTTCCAGCTCCACTATGGATGGAGGTTCTTCTAGGTGGTGGTAGAAGGAGCTGGAAACACAGAAGAAATACCTAGAACTTCTTTTCCAGGAGGAGAGCCAGTCTTCGGTTCCTGGGAGCATGGCTTGCTGCAGCAATCGTGGGAAATGGCCCACTCTGATCCATTTCAGTATGTCCAAAGCTGCAGGGAGAGCTGGGTCAGTTTCATGAGGTGAAGTGTACAGGTTTGGCCTCCAAAATCCGTGTTCTGGGTCCATGATTGCAATGCTTAAGCCTTCTTGAGTTTTAAACCAGCTTTCCTCCCATCCTGCCAGGGCCCAGGAGAGGGCTATGGTACAGTGCTTTTTGTAATCGAGGTATCTCACAGTTGAGTAATGCTTTATTACTGGGTGTGGGGGGGGGGTCCTCTCAGCCAACCCCCAGGATGGCAGAAGATGCCTTAGCAAAGAGCCCCCACAATGGTGGCCATTCTCAGCCTGAAGCACAACCAACCCTATCCCACAGCCACAGACACCTGAGGGACAGGGAACCACCAGCTCTTCATTCACTCAGGGGTGGGGTGGAGTTGAGAGGTGATCTTTCTCTCTTGGAGAGAATGGGTTCTTCTCAGCAGAACCTCAGTTGCTAGTGGCTGGGGGATCAGGAGAGGGGCCTAAAGACCCCTGTCACAGCATCGAGTGGAGGGTGTCACCCTCAGAACATCAACTATTCAGCCCACAAGGCACCAAGCTCAACTGCCATCCTGGCTGGCTACTGGAGGTGCCTGTGGGAACCCCTGAGGCCTGTGGACTGCCTGGATGAACCCTGGGGAGGGAGGGGAGACTGGGAGTGGTGGCCGTGAATATGGATCAACTCAGGAGCCCCGAGGGGCCGGAAGGGTGGGGGAAGTGGTGAGGAGTGGAAAGCACTCTGGGAACAGAAGCCAGAATCTCACGGTACCAGACACAGCGAACCAGGATGCAGTTCTTCTGCTTACATTCAGGAGAACCCCACGTGCTGCCCATATGGCTTCCACCACATCTGAGGAACCCGCGATCCCGCCCCCTCCCTTGGCCTCCAGACAGCACACGTCTCGTGCATCTGAGAACAGGAAAACCGGACTGTGTGGGGAAGGCTGATAAAAACCTTAGGATACTGAATATACCACTGAGATGAGCTAGTTTACAGTGTGACTTGAGGAAAAAAGGGGCAAGTAAAAAACCCAAACACTCCAAACATAAGTTATAGACATTCAGTGCCTCCTAGCAGAGTCTAACGCAAATTTGAAAAAATAAAATGAACCCCCAAAAAAGGTAAAAACTGCTAAAATGTTAGGAAAAACATTGAGTGGAGACAGTTATCTATACTTCTCTGAAAAATGTCTTTTTTTTTCTCTCTTATATTAAAAAGCAAAATGTCGGCTTTATATTCTTGTCTCCTTTCCTGATTTGGGGAGATAGATAGGTGTGTTTCTAAGGCGGCTGCCTGGGGATACCCAAAGGTGATCACAAAGGCAGCAGCTCAATGCCCTGAAGGTGAATGAGAAACAAAGTCCAGTGCAGAAACTGTCCATTGGATGCAGTTTGGAGAATCCATGGCAGAGCAGCTGGGGCAGGGGGTGGGCAGTGTGGGGGTTGGAGGGACGGAGGGTGGGGCGGCAGGGGTGGAGGACAGGGGATATCAAGTCACTTCAGATCGCAGCTGCCTGAGCATTTCAATGTTTCTCCCAACCTGCACACCTGAAAAACGGAGTCTTTAGAGCCCCTTCCCGAGAAAAGGTGAGACTTCGCCCTCTTTCCCAGTCGCTTGGCTTTCCTGACACGCCCAGCTCAATTTCCTGACACGCCTTCCTGCAGGCGTGTGTACATGCACCAGGGTCGCGTGTGAGTGCACACATGTGGGACCTTCTCTGGCTGCACAGATAAGCACAAAGCCTCCACGCCCACTGCACGCGAGTTCTGACGCATGCGCACACGTGGGTGTGGACACACACGTACACACACACCGGAAAAAAGCACTTGAGTTTCCAGGGGGCATTTAGAATGGGGTCCACAGTGTTTAGAACTTAAATTCCTTCTCTTTGTTGGTGACAGTGTTGTGTGTTTTTCTAACGTTCTCCTTTTGTTTTGCTTGTTTTGTTTTGTTTTTCTGCTTTTCCAAAGTCTTAAAGCATGTTTGATTTCAGGAACATGAGTTTGTTCATGTCTTCTGGACTGAGCAGTCGCCTCCTTTTGATGAGAAGTGCTTGTTCACACATATTTACACACCCACTTCTCGCCCCCACAGCAGGAACTGCCAGGAGCCAGAAGGCAAGCTTGGCGAGTTTTGTGTGCTTTTGGGTCACGCAGGACCAGTACTGGAAAAGATCTGGGGTGGCCTGAAACAGGGGCTCCTGCAGGTAGTCGTACACTTCGTTCTTCCCCAGGCGATCGTCCTCTTGAGCCGTGGGGTGCTCCCCGGCGGTGGCGCGGGGCTTCTTGGCAGTGGGCTCAAACTCAGCCTCCTCGGCCCAGGACTCCTTCACCTCATTGATGAGCTCACAGACCTTGCCAATGATCTCCTCGTGCTGGTAGGGTGGCACAGGCCGAAGCTTCTGCTGCGGGTCCAGGATCATGGCCACCTTGTGGGCTGGGTGCACCTTGAAGTTCTCCTTGAGTGCCTCCAGAAAGAGGTGGCACAACTTACTGACGGTGCCTGCGTCATTGGCCTTGGCTGTAAACAGCTTCTCCAGCCGGACGTAGGTGGGCAAGACCAGCTGCAGCGTGGGCTGGCTCTCGTTGCTCAGCTCAATGACGGCCTGCTTCACAGGTGTGAGGATGGCGGCCAGGTTGCTGAGCAAGTGCTTGTTGAGGCTCTGGATGAGGTTCATCTTCTTGGCTCGGCTGTAGAATTCACAGATCTGCTCGTAGCGCTCATGCACCAACAGCAGCGAGTCCGTCACTGAGTTCCAGCAGGGCGGTGGTGACGTCTCCTCCAGAGACCCAAAGGTCTCCTTGGCGAGGCCCGTAGAGCCTGCCAGGTCCTCACACACGTTCAGCAGCTCGATGACCTCGTGCATGCTGCGGGCCTGCAGTGTCCGCTTGCTCAGCACGCTCTGCACCACTGAGTTCAAGGCACAGGCTGAGCAGCGAAGGCACATGCCAGCCTTGGAGAAGGCGGACGCGCTCACCCGGCAATCCGTCACGTACACGGTCCTGATCTCCGACATCACGAACTCTGACAGCACGTTTTGCACCCAGTGATGTACTAGGTCGCCATTGTCACGAATGTCCGCACCCTTTACACCCAGCACATAGCTCTTGATGTGGTTACCCTCAGCCTGGTAGGCCGTGAGGATGTAGCAGGAGTCAGGGCCAACGCTCTGAGAGTGGCAGGTGACACCAATGCCCAGGCAGGCATTGCTGCCCAAGGCACACGTCACCTTCACCTTCACCTGGTTGTACATGCGTGGCAGGTGCTTTAGTGCCAGCGTGTTGAAGTTGCCCAGGATCTCAGTGACTGAGAAGGCCCCGTAGCGGGCACCACTGTCTACCAAGGTCTGGGCGAACTTGAGGAACTCCTTCCCGCTGACCACGCTTAGGGCACCCAGGTCAGCGCACATGACCCGCAGCAGCCGCTCTGCGATGTTCTGCCGCTCCTTCTCAGGGATCATGCTGTTGGATGTTAGACCACTGGTCGTAGCTGGCAGAGAACACAGAGAGGTGTGATTAACTCTGGTATTCAAGACTGCATGGTCTAGCAGCAACCTAATTTGCTAAACATCTAGGATTAGGAATGACAAGTGGATTTCATCTTGCACACAAACTGGTGGTGCTGTTTAACAGGCAATAGTTATAGAGGAAGAAAAGTTCTGTGATTGATCAGTAATGCCTGCCAGGGGTATGGAATAGTGACATGAATGCAACGTACTGACCATATGTGCCATTCACTTAGACCTTTTCAGACAATGAATACAAGCATCATCACTAAAATGGGAATCTTTACTAAAATATGTAGAGCCAAGGAAATCATGGAAAGGTGGGTTCTATTCTGATTCTATCAGTACTTTGTGACCACAAAATACTACCTCCTTTACCTGGGCCTCCTGTCCATCCTGTGTGTTAAGAATTCCTAAAAATGAGGTCTTTGGTCTAAGTATGCTTTGGAGGCTGTTGTGCGCCACCACGTGTCACCACAGGAGACTCAGGCAGTCGGAGTGACAGGGAGGAAACACTGGAGGGAAACTGGATGGCACTTGGTGCGAGGGCCCCGCCCGCCAAGGAGACCTACTGTTGTTGGCACTGTTCCTCTGGCCCTGAGGTTTCCACTTCTCTTCTACAACAGCAGGTGGCGATCGGGACTGGTTGGAGGTGATGTTGTTTTCATTGTCAGCTGTGGGCACAATGGTAAGGGGGAAAGATGTGTCACCTTGACAGGAAAGACACTGGTGACAAACAAGACAAGAACCAGTGTGTGTGTGGGGGGGTACAAGTGCAATGGGACCTTTGGGACTCAGGCGTGCAGTAATTTCTGGATCTTCCTTTCACAACTGTCTTTGCTTATAAAGCCTCATCTTCAACATCTGGGAAAATGGAGACAATCACACTGCCATCAGACAATACCTGGAAGGACTCTGGCGATGACAGAGAAAGGGCTCAGCTTTGTACCCGGGGCAGAGAGACTCTCAGCTGGTGGCAGCCACCACAGTCTGAGCCCGTGCTGGCATCCCACACTTATACCATTGCAAAGCTGCAGCTCTGAAATGGAGTGGTCAAAAGCACCTCACTCTCTTCTTTCAAGTGTGCTTTTTGCCTTTTCAGCACATTTACTAGAAATGTCCTGAGATGAATAAGACGAAGCCAAACCTCTACTTGCACAATACACAGTACTTAATCACCAAACCCTTTCCTAAGATGGAGAAACTGAAGTCCAGCTATTAGAGAACATTGTCCAAGACCACAGAGGACACGGTGCAGGGCTAGGACACAGACTTCAGTGCATGAGGAGCCTGGAAGAGTGGCTTTCATTGCTGTGAAATGCATTTGTCACAGACCAGAGGCTGCTCCACACCTCTAATCTCTCAAGAACAGGACTCAAAAATACAAAGGCTATCTTAAGTAAATATATTGCAGACAAAGAAATAAGGAAAAAATAATAGGAAAGTGTGACCAGGTAAACAACCAATCAATAGAATCAGACACTGAAATGACCGATTTGACGGATTAGCCAATAAGGACCTTAAAAACAGCTGTTGTAGATGTCATAAACATGTTCCCAGATGTGAAAGGAAACATGAACATCATAAAGAGAAAAACAGAAAATGTCAAAAAACAGAAACGGTCCAAACTGGAACTACCTTGCCCAAGTGGAACTAAAGTGTAAAAAAAAACCCCACCACGTACACATATATGAAAAAGTCTGGAAAGAATGAACAGAGCATGGGAAATAGCAGACAGTTTAATACACTCATAAATATAAATATAAAATGGGAATCTGATAAAAAAAAAGGAGTGGAACAAAAACAATATTTGAAGAGATAGTCAAAAAATTTCCAAATTGGACAAAAAATAAAACACACATTTAAAAAGCTCATTGTATCCCAAGCAGAATAAACATACATAAAGCACCAATAATACACAGCATCACATAGAATCAAACTGAGAAAGAAAAAATAATCTTAATGAAAGGGGGAAATTACGTACATATAAATGAAAACAAGAATGATGACAGACTTCTCACCAGAAATTTTGCAACCTAGAGGCAAGAGAACAAAATGCTAGAAGAAATACAAAAAGCCTAGAAGTCTACATCCAGTGATAGTATGTTTCATAAATGAAGATGAAATGGACACCTAAAACAAAAACCCAAAATTGGACTTGCACTATGAAAAATATTAAAGATGTCCTTGTGGCCTAAGAAAAATGGTTTAAAATAAGAATCTGGAGCTACAGAAAGAAAATTAGACCGTTGGAAAAAATTTTGTATGTGTAAATAAACATAAATTCTCTCTTCTCATTTTATTTATTTTTATTTTATAGAGAAAAACACTAAAAACAATGATACAGAACTTTAAAACAAGATAACAGGAAATTAACCCTGCTTAATATACTGCATGTTGCTATCTTCAAAGTAGCTGCCCAAATTATGATATAGGTATGCAAAACTGATCCAACAACTCTTTAAAATTACACAAAGTGTTCTTTTCAATGAACTAACAGAAATTAGCAGTACAGATTATCTTAGCTATCTTGTGTGTATGTATTTTCTTTTCTCCTGTTTTCCTCTTTTCCCCCATCCCAGTTGTTCTTTTCTTCTGAGCAGTTTCTTTCCCTTTCACAGTATCTACTGAACATTTTGGATCTTATTTACTCTTTCAGTTTCTTACACTAGGAGACAATATGATGTTACACATGGGAGACATTTATTTCAAGTAAGCATGTGGTCTAGCTGCATTCATTTACCTATAAAATCTTGAGTTTATTCTCCATTATAGCTGAGTAGTACTCCATTATATAGAAATACCACATCTTTTTTAATGCATTTCTCAGGTGATGGGCATTTGAGCTGCTTCCAAGATTTAACTATTACAAATTGTGCTGCTGTAAACATTGGGGTTCAGCCATATCACCCTGAATGAGCCCAATCCTGTCTGATCTCAAAGCTAAGCAGGGTTAGGCCTGGTTAGCACTTGGATGACAGATCCCCCCATTTTAAATGTAGCTGCTCACTAGAAAACAATTTCAAGAACTGTGGCAATCGTATGTAAAAGCACATTGTATAGTAAGATCAACAAGACCAAAAAAAGGGAAATTAGAAGACATTGCTGAAAGATTCTCACACAATATGGAAAGGAAGCTATTATTATTATTAGTAGTAGTACTGGGAATCAAACTTAGGACCATGTGCTTGCCAGGCAGGCGTTGTGCCACTGAGCTATATCCCCAGTTAGACTAATATTAATTGGAGAAAATCAGTTCAAAATATGTAGTTCAAAACCCAAATAAACCAAATATAGCAAGAATAAGTTAAGTGTGAAGATATAAAAAAAGTTCTCAATCAAAAATAAGGTAGGGGAATTAGAGAAAAATAGAACAAAGGAAAAAGGAGATGAAGAGCCAACAAGCAGAAAGGTGGCAGATTTGTACTCAACAGGACCAAGATTTTCATACATGCAGATGTCTCAAAACTCCATGGAAAACTCACAGATTCATTAAGAAAAAAACCCAAAAATGACCCAATAGTATGTTTTTGAGATAAGAGTAACATGATTACTAAAATATGGACAGAGTAATAAGAAGAAAGCTGCCTAAGTGGGTAATATTATTTTAGAAAACTAGAGCCCAAAACAAGATATATTAGCAGGGATAATAAAGATATTATGTGATGATAAAGTCAAATTAACAAGAATATATAATACTCCTAAATGTGTACAGAGTTTTAAGCCATGTTAAGCAAAAGCTGAGAGAAGTCAAACAAAAATAGAGACAAATGCACAATTGTAACTAGAGATTATAATACTCTACCCTCTCAGTAACTAATATTGAGAAAAGAAAAAACAAAACAAAACACTGATCATAAATGAACAGAGAGGGCAAGATGAAGCAGCCTAATATGTACACAACTGGATACTCAGAAGAGAGGGAGGCAGGAAATGTCAAAATCATACAAGGTGTGGACTCTGACCATCAAAGAATTAAATCACAAGTCAATACCAAAAAGATATTTAGAAAAATTCTAATTACTGTTTATAATACCATACTTTTAAGTAACTCATGAGTCACAGAGAAAAACATGAAACTGGGAAAAAGTTTAGAATTTAATGAAAACAAAAATGCAACATTTCAAAATCTGTGGGGTACCTCTAAAGCAAGGTTTCTTTGTGGCCTTAAATATTAGAAAAGTAGCAAGGCTTAAAATCAACATCATTAGCTTATTCCGTAGGGAGTGTAAAGTCAGGTGTGGTGGCGGCACAAACCTGTAGTCCCTGTTGCTTGAGAGGCTGAGGCAGAAAGATCACTTTGGGTCCATGGGTTTGAAAGCAGCTTGAAAAATGTATTAAGACCCCATCTCAGAAAGGTGAGGGGAGAAAGAGAGAGAGAGAGACAGACAGACAGACAGACAGACAGACAAGACAGAGAGACAGACAGATGGAAGAGTAAGTTAGGTCTGCAGTAAGGAGAAGAAAGAAACTATAGATAAAACAAATGAAATACAATGCAAAAAATTTTTTAAAAATCAATGTACATAGAAGTTGATTCTTTGTAAAAAAAAAAAAAAAATCAATAAAATTGATAAACGTTAGCCACAGGACACAGATCATCAGTACCAGGAATGAAAGAAGGGCCATTCTTGCAGAGGCTGGAGATATTAAAGGAGCTAAAAACTATTACAAGCTTTATACCAATAAATTAAATAACTTTGTTATCTTGAAAGACAAAGTTCACTGTAGAAAAAATAGATCTGAAATAGTCCTATAGTTATTAAATAAAGTGAATTCACGATACAATAAAGTCCCATAGGCTCATAAGGGTTTATTGGTAAATCTGAATATTTAAAGAAAAAGTAATACAAATTCTTCCAGAATACAGAAGAGAGGTAAGAACCTCTCTGAATTTGTTTTATGCCATTTGCCTGATCCAAAATCAGAAAAAAAATATTAAAAAACAAAGAAAAGAAACTATAGAGCAAAATACCTCAGAATAGATATGTGAAAATTCTGAACAAAATATTACCAAACCTGGGACTGGGGGCGTAGTCCAGTAATAGAACACTTGCCTACCATGTGTGACTACCTGGGTCTGACCTGCAGCACCAGAAAAGAACTCAGCAAGTAAACGTAGCAATACACAACATATAAGCCGGACCTACTGATGGCACCTGTAATCCCAGCACTTAGGGAGGCTGAGCCAGGAGGCCTGCAAGTTGAAGCCCAGTATGGGCAACTTAGCAAGATCCTGTCTCAAAATAAAATAATAAAAATGGGCTGGGAGGTAGCTCAGTATGAAGGCCCTGTGTTCAATTCCCAGCACTGCAAAACCAAAAAACTCAAATTCCCACATTCTAGTAAATGGAACTTATTCTAGAAATGAGAGTTTGGATTAATATTGGAAAACTCTGTCACTTAATTCCTATATTGAAAGAAAAGAAAAAATCACCTTAATAGGTATTACAGACACATTAAAATGACAAAATTCAATACTCATTCATGATTCAAATTTCTGACAAACTAGAAACAGATAAACCTGGTAAAGGGCATCTAAGGAACACTTAAGCTTACTAATCATATAAAAATAAAAAATACTATAAGGAAATACTATAAGCAATGATATCCCAATTGATTACATAACCTGGGCCAAACAGACTAATTCCCAAAAAAGACATAATCCAAGAAACTCACTCAAGAGATGGAAAATCTACATAGACCTAAAAAATTCACTCAGTAGTAAAAATTCATACCAAAAAATATACACACATACACACAAAAACAAAAACAAAAGCAAAAGCTCAGGCTCAGATGCTTCATTTGTGAATCCTATCTTATGTTAAAAAATTTTTTAAATTCATTTTATGAAGTATTATTCTGATTCTAAAGTCAGATAAAGAAATCAAAGGAAAAGCTTCATGATCTTTAACAACAGATATGAACTTCCTCAACAAAATATAAGTATTTGCAGACAAGTCCACCAAACATACATATGATTCTCTACCACAAACCAATGAGACTTATCCCAAGAATGCAAATGGTTCAATATACATAAATCGATGTAATGCACTACGTTAACAGGATAAAGGATGAAAATGGTACAATCACCTCCCCAGGGCAGGAAAAGCATCTGATAAAATCTAGTGCCCTTTTATGATAATAACACTCAACATACTAGGAACTGAGAGAATCTTTTTCAACATGATAAAGGGGATCTATAAAAAACCTATAGCCAAAAATCAAGCTTAACAGTGAGACACTGGGGCTGAGGATGTGGCTCAGTGGTAGAGCTCCTGCCTTGCATGTATGAGGCCCTGGGTTCGGTCCCCAGCACCATAAAAAACAAAAAAACAGCAGTAAAACACTGACAGTTTTTCCCCTAAGATTAGGAATAAGAATATCTGCTCTTTTCTATTCAACATGTATGAGAAGTTCTAATCACAGCAATTAAGAAAAAAATGTCCCAACTGGAAGGAAAGGAGAAAAGTTATATTTATGGATGGCATGATCATGTATATTAAAAATCCTATGAATTCAAACACACATAAAAGTATCAGAACTAATAAAGTGTGTTTAGCAAGGCTGCAGGATGTAAGATCAGTAGAAAAAAAATCAATTATGTTTTTCTTCACTAGTAATAAGCATCCCACAAATTCAAGCAATTTCACTTAGAATAACTTCCAAAACCATAAAATACTTAGTACTAAACTTACAAAAGAATTGCAAGAATTGTAAACTAAAAACTAAAAATACTGTTGAAAAAAACCTAAAGAAGATTTAAATACATGGAAAGACATCCCATGTTCATGGATTAGCAGATTTAGTATTGTTAAAATGTCAATACTTCCTAGACTGATCAAGATACAGCCCATTATTGAAATATCATCTTTTAAAAGCAGAAATTGATAAACTGACCCTAAAATGCATACTGAAATGCAAGACAGGCAGAATAGCCAAAACAATGTTGAAAAAGAATGAAATTGGAGAGTTCACACCTGCTCATTTAGAAAACTACTACAGAGTTCTTATATAAAAACAGTGTGGTATTGACACAAATAATGACAATGGAATGCAATTCAAAATACGGAAATAAACATTTAAGGTGATTTCTGACAGGAGGGCAAACAACAGTCTTTTCAAATACTTGGACAATTGGGTACTCCAATATAAAAGAATGAAGTTGGACTCATACCTCACACCACGTGTAAGTATTAACTCAAAATGGAATACAGACTGAATGCAAGAGCTAAAACTGTAAGATTCCCATAACAAAGCAGAGGAGTTAAGTCTTTGTGACTTGGAGTAAGACAGGTTTATTTAGACATGATACAAAAACACGAATGATGAAAAAATAGATGTATGAGCTTCATCAAAACTAAAAACTTATGTTTCAAGGGCATAAGTGCAAGCACAGCCTCAAGAAAGTAAAGAGCCAATCCATAATACTGGAATCCATATATGTGGGAGGGGCCTTACACTGAAGACATACAAAGAATTTTTATAACTCAATAAAAAATAATAAAAAAACAATTGAAAAATGGCCAAAGGATCTGAATAGACATTTCTCCAAACAAGATATACTAATGGTCAATAGCAGTATTTGCTCAATATCATTAGCTGTTCGAAAAACACCCATTAAAACCCACAATGAGATACCGTTTTACACACAGTGGGATGACTACAGTAACACAGTAAGGTAATAAAAAGTGCTGCCAAAAATAGGGAGAAATCAGAACGCTACAGTGTTGGCGGGGTGTGAAGATGGTGCAGTCACTTTAGCAAACAGTCTGGTAGTTCCTCAAATAGTTAAACACAGTCACCACATGATCGAGCGTCTCTACTCTGTGGTAAACACACGAGCCCACACCAGGACCTTATTCTGAATACCCCCCAAACTGGAGACTCCATGGCTGTCAACTGGTGAATATGTTTTAAACAGTGTAACGCTTTCAGCAATACAAAAGGATTACCGATCACACACAAGAATACAGATGAATCTCAGCAGTATGCTAAGTGGAGGACAGACCCAAAAGACCAAACACTGAATAACTCCACATACACAAAGTCCCAGGCAGAACAAGAGTGACGAAAACACTCAGTGGTGCCAGGGGCTGGGGCAGGGAAAGGGGATGGTTACCGGGGGCATTAGGAATTTTCTGGCTTGCTGGCAATGTTATGTATTCTGACTGTGATTGTGGTTGGACCACTGTATACATTTGTCAAAACCCATCAGACTGTACTCTTAAAACTAGTAAACTTCATTTCTGTAAATGTTATCTCAATAAACCTGATTTAGGTTTAAAACAGACTATAAAGAAACTCATGAAATTGGTAACCCCAGTTAGCTTTGGGAGTAGTGAGATTATGGCTGATTCTCTGCATTCTAACTGCTGTGCATTTTCCTAGTGCAGAGAACGCATTTCTTTTAATGTGGGACTGAATATATAAAGGGGAGGCAGAATTTTACCAGGAGAAACAGCAGACTTCCGGGTTAACTTTCCCACCGTAGTGCAGGGGTTTGGAGGCCCCTGATGCAAACCTGGCTTTGTCATGGCTGTGGCACGTAACACTTGAGTCATTTTAACTTCATGGGCCTCAGTTTTCTCTACTCCATCCCAAAGGTGAAAGCTGGGTAAGCCTCAGGGTAATTCTCCAATTCTCATTCCTTCCAAAGAACTTGGAATTGAGATTATTCAACCTAGTATTAGATAACAATGTCCAGTATGGTTGATGCAAAAAATTGTTTCTGTCTGTATCTTACAGATTCTCCTTCTGGTAAACTGAGGTACTTAGTAAAAACTCCATGAAGAGACTTCACTGAGCTCAAATGACTCTGCATAGTGTAGCTAACCCTGCGTGTTCCCTCTCCACGGATGGACATCTGTAAAGCCCAGAGGCAAAGCTGCAGTACTATTGGTTTTCCTGCAGAGGAAACAAGGGAAAGCAGACACAATCCCTAACCTGAAAATAAAAATTTAAAAAAGTGAAACATTGCTGTCATGCTGCCACAAGTGGGGAACTCCACAATCAACCTCACGCCACGGGTCGAAGTCCTAGGCAGGTGCACTAAAGCACTGTCTGAAACCAGCTTCAGGTGATGTGCATAAGGTGTGTAAGAAGCAAACATGAGTTTCATGTTTAGACTTGACACTCAGCTCTAAGATACCTCATTATGGAATATATGCACATATTCCACAGTCTGAAATATCTGAAATCCTAAATGCTTCTGGTCTCAAGGATTACAGACAACAGATACTCAACCTGCACTTCTGACACGCAATGGGAAAATAGGTCCCTGCTCTGGTGGAGTCCTGGTGTGTATGACTGCCCTTCACATTACTCAGGCCGTCTCTGCGACCCTCACCCACACCGCAGAGTCCTGATGAACCCACTTCACAGATGGGAAAACTGAAGCCTAGAGCAGCAATGTGACTCAAAGTATTTAGAAACCAGGTCTGGCCACCTCCCAAAACCTCAAATAGCAAGACACCAACTTCATTTTCTGGAAAGCCCCTGTGTCCCTCTTCCAGCCATGGTCCACCTCGCTGGACTTTACTAAGGAACTGAAAGGGATGACCTTGAAGAGAGTCCTCTGTGGTCATCTTTTTCCTGGGTAACCTGTGGCTGATGAGGGCCTGGGCTCTGGAGTTCATCTCCAAGTTGGAATCCTGGTCTAATTACCACTATGACTTCAGAACCCTGGGCAAATTACTACCTTTTTGTGTGACATGGAGTTAATGTGAGCATTTAACCCAGAGGAGTGTTCTGAGAATTAAATGGTGACAGTGTGTAAAACTCTTGGAATACCACCTATTACCAAGTTCTAATGATCTTAGATTGTTTTTGATGGGCTGTGCAACTTTTGGCCAGTGATTACATTCTCTGAACTTCCGCTCTTCACCAGTATAAAGGGGATGAAAATGTGACAGCAATGGGCTTTTGGGAGGAGCTCATGAAATACCCTGTGTAAAGCTCAGACACCGCACCTCACAAGTTGTGAGTGCTTACTAAATGCTGGCCATTATTAGTATCATCACTGCCAACGCACGCTCCTGAGCTGCCGCCAGCTTTGCCTCCAGTCCAGAAAGGAAGTTTATTAGTGTGAATTAGCCCGTGCCATTCAGCAGCCTCTTAATGAGATTGGTGTTATTCGAGCCTGATCCTTCTCATCAGCGGAGCTGTGAACTGCGCAGCTCAGGACGCTTAATTTCTCTCCATGGAGCCAATCCTTTAATCCCGAATCGGCCTGGCTGGGATTCCGCCTGGCTTTTGGCTGGATTGCCGTGGAGCATTCTCCTGCCGCGCTAGACCAGAACAAAGCAACCCTCAGCTCCTGGAGAAATAAGTCAAAATGCCTGGAAAGGTGGGGCCACCTCAAGGCTCAGCCTCGATTTGCATATTAATGGCCTCTGTCCTCCACCTGGTGGGGGCTGGCAGGAACATGAACATCCTCTCTTCCCTAACTAGGGTTCAGCTTCCAGAAGCTGTTAGCAGGCAGGTGGAGTAGAGGACTGCAGGCTGTGGGGGTCTCGATTAAAGACATGTTCAAGCAGTGGTTCCCAACCACAGCGCCACTGACACTAGCCCAGGGCTGCTGGTTCCCCATCGGGGACAGTTTGTAACATGAGTGGGCTTTCAACGCCTTTCCTTGCGAGGGGTGGCTGAAATTCTGGAAGCTGGAGTAAGGAGCACAGCAGGAGACCTGGGGTCTGTGTGTACCTGTTTTAGAGATGAAGCTAAGTTTTGCTGACTGAGGTCACCAAGGCACATCAATGGAGCAGAACCACAACACCAGTGTGCTGAGTGCCACTAGGAGCACAGCCCTGACTTGAGAGCTCATCAGAAATAAAAGAAGATCCTAAAAAAGATCATGTGAATTAGTGTCCAGTGTAGGTGCTTCATAAGTGCATGCTGAAAAAATGAATAAACAGTGGTACACTAATAAAACAGCAATGAACATTAAATAAGTTCTAGGGCTATAATATAGCTTGTTTTTTTGAGATAGGGTCTTGCTACGTAGTCCAGGCTGCCCTTGAATTCACTATGTTGCCTCGGCTACCCTTGAACTTCTGGGATTCTCCTGCCTCAGTCTCCTGAGTGCTGGGATTACAAATGTGAGCTGTCACACTTGTCACTAGGACTGCAATACTTGTGTCTGTCAGCACAGATCTGGAAAAGTGTTATGGTTGATACACTGTGTCAATTTGAGAAGTTTAACTAAGAGACTCACCAGGGAACCAGGATCCTTATTTTGTAAATATTATAATTCTGTGCAAGAGGAGGACACAGAGATTTTGTTGAGTGCTACATCTGCCCTGGTGGGTAGGGGTGGGTGGCCTGCATACAATATAAGGGAGGAAAAAGAAGTTTGTTCTCCCCTTTTATTCTGGCTGCTTTTGCTGGCTGCTGCCTTGAAGTGTCACACCACCCTGTCTTGGAGCCAGCTGATTATGGACTGAAACTTCCACAAACAGTGAACTAAATAAATCTTTCCTTCCTTCATTTTGGGTGTCAGGTATTTTGTCCCAGCAACCAGAGAAATGTAACCAAGACAGAATTTGGTAACAATGCAATGAAGTCATTGCTGTGACTGTATCTGACCATGTGGTTCGAGAGCCTTTGAGATGGCTGGTGGGAAGAGTTTGGAAAGACCTGGAATGCTTTAGGCTGTTCTGTATGGGAGACAGAAGACAGGAAACCAGTAAAGACCAGGCTTGAGAGGTTTCTGCTGGGAAGAAGCACTGCATTGGACTCTAGATGATGCGTGTCATGGCTAGGCAAAAAGTCTATCTGTATTTTGCTTGTGTCCAGAGACTTTGCCTAAGGCAAAGATGAAGGGTGGTGGACTAATTAATCTGGCAGAAGAAATTTCAAGGCTGCCGAATGTTGGGGCTGTGACATGGCTATTGTTGGGGGCTTTTAGCCAGATTTATGTTGAGAATCAAGAGTGAAAAGCCCAACAGGATGATTTAAAGGATTGTGAGTTTGGCCAGAAAGGAAGCTCAAATAAAGCTGTGGACTGCAGAGACACATCTGAGGAAATCTTGATTGTTGAAAAGGAACAGGAGAACAAAAAGGTGGCCTGAAGGCATCACAAAAAGCAGCAAGTCTCTAATCCCTGCAGCCTCAAAACTGCAAAAGTGAAGACTTTGGTTGTAGGAGAAAGCTGCAGAGTACCACGTTCCAAAATGGAACATTTGTTCCTCAGAACTGGATTCAGGGTGCCCAAAGATCCTGGCACTTGACCCCTACAGCCAAAATAGAGGACAGCCTGGCTACTGCTCCAGCTGGCAGCAGGCCTTGGCATCATCCATGTGGTGCTGGTTTTAGGTGCATATAGAATGCAAGAGTTCTGAGGTTAAAAAGGCTTCTAACCCGATTTCAAAAGGCCCGGGAGGCCAGGCAGTGTGCTCCTGAAAGGGCAGTATGTGAAGCTGTGAATGTGAAGCCAAAGGTACAGGGGAGACCCTAGAGATTTGGAAAAGCTGGGAATGTGGATCATCTAAGGAAAGCTGCACAGAGCAAGCAAAGTGGGCCTAAGAGAGACGCTGTGGGAGCTACAACCACCGGAAGTGCCACACAGGCCCTTTGGAGCTCACAATTTGCCACAGATTGCTTCAGATGCTGGATGAAACTATAGGGCTTAACATTTGCCCTGCTGGATTTTGGACTTGCTTTGGTCCCAATCCTTTTTATTCCCCATTTGTAACTTTTGGAATGAAAATGTTTATGTTGTGCCACTGTATGTTGGAAGTGTTGAACTTTGTTTTCATTTGTACAGGGCTTGTACACTAGTTTGCCTTACCTCTTGGAGACCTGGGACTTGGACATTTCAGCAACTCTTGCGATGGACTAAATGCCTTTTGCATAAAGGAATGTGTATGAGTCTTTGCTGGGGGGAGGGGAGGCAAGGACAAAATGTTATGTTTCTAATGTAATATAATTGATAGACTTAATGCTGGTTCTTAGGGATTGTTAAGCTGTGTTACAATGTTCAAGTTGCAAAATGTTAAGAATAAGCATGTCTTGTATCTAGAGGGCATTTAAAGAAATGTGTCTGGTTGCCAAACTGACAAGTGGCGATTGTGACGGTTGATACATAGTATCAACTTGAGAAGTTTAACAACTAAGAGGCTCAGCAGGGAGCCAGAATCCTTATTTTGTAAATATCATCATTCTGTACAAGAGAAGGGCACAGAGATTTTGTTGAGTGCTACAATCTAGCCTGGAGGGTAGGGGTGGGTGGCCTGCATATAACATAAGGGAAGAAAAGAACCATGTTTTCCCCTTTTATTCTGGCTGCTTTTGCTGGCTGCTGCCTTGAAGTGTTGCCCCTGTGCTATGCCACTCTGCCTCGGAGCCAGCTGATTATGGACTGAAACCTCCTCAGTGAGCTAAATAAACCTTTCCTTCCTTCATTTTGGGTGTCAGGTATTTTGTCCCAGCAATCAGAGAAAAGTAACCAAGACAGTAAGTGAAAGATTTGTAAACCTTAGAGGGATACAAAGAACAAAAACAAAGTGACAGGAAATAAGAACAGCTGCCAATTACTGAGCCACCTTCTATTTCTATTTCTTCTACTTCTACTTCTGCTTCTATTTCTCAGGCCTTGCAGGTTGGTTCCACCCATATCCCAGAGACCATTTGGCTTTTTAAAAACTAATAAAAAATAATTTTTAAAAAGGAACTTTTGTTGCTAATATACATTAACCATATTGTGTACTTTACTTTATACAGAGCTCAAGACAATTTACTCTGTGGCCCAGGCAAGCCAAAGGCTGGATGCCCATGCAGGGAGCCCTGTGAGGGATAGAAGGAGGAACAGCTAGCTACGCCCTCCCCAGAATCATATTTCATTTTGCAGAGGGTTATGCTGTGCCTGGTCAGTGGCTCTAGGCATGTTCCAGCCATGGATTTAGACTGGTGCTGGGACTAGTTCCTGCCCCTGGAATTCAAGCATCTGTGATAGGTGTTACTTGTAGTCTGAGGTGGTAACAAAATTGATGTTCTCACAGCCTCCCCCTCTTCCCAGCAGCTAGAGCCCCAGACACCCACAGGGAGAAAGGAACTGGATCCCAAGGCACTATGGGGGAGACTTCTGACCAGGTTGCTGGAATCAGGCTGTAACGTGAGAAAAAAATTATGCACATGTTAAACCATTGAGAATCTTGGGCTTTTTACCTTTATAGCAAATAGTATCTCCCTGATAGAAACAGAAATTATACCAGAAGTGGGGACTGTCATGACCAAAGCCAGCGGCTGGAGATGAGGACATGCCCCAGGCAGGAAAGACACAGAGATCCATATTACATGGCCACAAAGCAGGAGACAGCGGGGCTTTGAGAGCTGCACCTAGGTGCACAGCAGTGGTTCTCGGTGCAGCTCCTGGTCCAGCAGCACCAGTACTGCCAAGGATTTGTGATCAGAAGTGGAACCCTAGGCTCACCCCACACCTGCACAATCGGAAATTCAAGGTGGGGCCTAGAAATCTGCCCTGAAAATCTGCATCCTGGTGATGCGGGTATGCCCTGCTTTATGGACAAATTGTCAAGGTGCATGAAGACTGTGTCCCGAGACGCATAAACCCAGCCTGCTCCACTCCCACCTTCTGCCTCTGCTTACTTTGACCTTGAACCACACTCAGTTCCTGCCTGGCCTTCAGGCTCAAAACAAGTGCTCCAGTGTCAAGGACATCTTCAACTCTGACCCATCTGACTGCTTCCAAATGGCTTGAACTGCATCCCTGGAGTCAAGACCACCCTGTTGCAGCTGACTGGGGCTCCCCATCCTCTAACCAGTTTCCAGGACACTGCAGGGGGCTCTGCTTGTCTCTTCCATGTGCAGGAACTGAGACGGGGTAGTGAAGAGGGGCTACCTGCCCATCTGGCTGCTGTGGCCCCCTACTGTCCCACCTTTCTATCCACCGGATTCTTACCTGCACCACCTGCCCAGCCACTGAGCCCTGCCCTGCCCTGCCTGCCCAGCTGCCATCCCTTACCTGCACC